>SJYX01006794.1:415373-507631 GCA_006410675.1 Oreotragus oreotragus | reverse complement strand
TTCTTCGGCGCTCAGCCTTCTTCATAGTCCAACTCACATCCATACATGACCACTGGAAAAACCATAGCCTTGACTAGATGGACCTTAGTCGGCAAAGTAATGTCTCTGCTTTTGAATATGCTATCTAGGTTGGTCATAACTTTTCTTCCAAGGAGTAAGTGTCTTTTAATTTCATGGCTGCAGTCACCATCTGCAGTGATTTTAGAGCCCAAAAAATAGTCTGACACTGTTTCCACTGTTTCCCCGTCTGTTTCCCACAAAGTGATGGGACCAGATGCCATGATCTTCGTTTTCTGAATGTTGAGCTTTAAGCCAACTTTTTCACTCTCCTCTCACTTTCATCAAGAGGCTTTTGAGTTCCTCTTCACTTTCTGCCATAAGGGTGGTGTCATCTGCATATCTGAGGTTATTGATATTTCTCCGAGCAGTTTTGATTCCAGTTTGTGCTTCTTCCAGCCCAGCGTTTCTCATGATGTACTCTGCATAGAAGTTAAATAAGCAGGGTGAGGCTTTAACTCCACACTATTCCATCAGTTATTGTTTGACTACATTGGTTGTCTTCCCTTCCTTTACTTGCTATTGTCATTTATAGTGAGCATTTTCACACAGACAACTATCCTCTTGTTTAGAATTCTGCATTAGGATTTATTCTAGGAATGCCCCCCTTTATCTAAATGGGATTTTCCATTAGTTAAATAATAGAATGCTGATTTATCTGTTATGCTGATGAAAGCGTGGTATCAAAGGGGGAGTTAAATCATAAGTGTATCAGGCACCCATCTTCAATGGCGGTAGGAAGAACCCCGTTACGTGTTTTACGGATACCGTCCAGTGATTCCAGAGAAAAGCTGTCAGAAAGCTCAGTTAAGTAACTTCCCAGGGTCTCAGTGCTGTGCAGTGTGGAGCCAGTGTTCACGCACCCAACACAGAGATGTGAGGAGGAAGGGCATGAGATAAAACAGGTTGAGTCAGTGAAAGAGTGGCAGCGGAGCAGGACCGCAGGCTTTGAGAAGTGGGGAGGCAGTCGAAACGGCGCGGGAAGACTGCTTGGTGACCCTAGGAAAGAGTGGGTGGGGTGGGAGAAGAGAAGGGCAGAGGGCCGCATGGGATGTCCTGTGAGGAGAACTTGAGCCAAGGGAATGAAAATGAGGAAGAGGCAACAAGTCTTGAGAACACTCCAGTGCCCTAATTTAAGGATACCAGTGTACACACAAGTAGCATGCTTATCAAGTGTGGCTTTAAGGAAAGCACTGTATGAATGGAAATGGAAATACAGATCCAGCCAGTGGAGCTCCTCTCTGAGCCTCGGATTGGGTCAGTGTCTGTCCTCTATTTGTAAAGCCACGCGAGTGTGAAGGGACAGAGTGGAGAACGTGCACTGGACTGGAGTCAGGAGACATGGTCTTGCCAACAGCTCTGCTCTGAACACAGAGTCCCTGAGTGAGTCCTCAACACTCCAGGCCTCTGTCCCAACTCTGACAGGAAATGAATTAGACCACCTCCGAGACCACCTCTTCCTGCTCTTAAAACGCTGTCTTTCTGGGGTGCCAAAGTTAGTGTTAGTAATTAGAAGGTGTAATTGGCTTTCTGAAAAAGCAGTTTGCAGCTCAGATTCAGTAACTGACTTTCTTCTGTTCTAGAATATGTAAACCACATTCTTAGAAAGGACCCCATAGAAGAATCCCTAGAGAAAAATGACTAGCCAGCTGGCTGAATCTGCCCAGAGATTGGAAGGGTGACACACGGCTGCCAGGGGGTCTCTGAGCAGTGGAGGGGCGGGGTACTCTCTTAGGGTCAACTCATTAAGGATAAAGAAATGTTTTGATGACAGTGAGGGAATGAAGCAGAGAAACTATTCTTGGGGACAAATCGCGTTCACTTCCAAGCAAATCTCATATGTGGCCATCACTCGTTCTGCAGTTACTTACATCTGATATTCATTCATTTATCCTGTCGTTCAACACGTTTGTTAAATGTCCAGTATGTGGCCAGGCAATGAGCTAGAGCATGAAACTTACAGACTTGTAGGGAAAGACAGGCAAAAGGTAAGTTAAGTTGAAATACAGAAAGCATTATGGTAAAGATAAGAATGCTGTCATAAACAATAAAGAGATAGTATTTAAACTGAGAAGTAAGAGATGAGAAGTAGCCTCTCTTGCAGACATACTGAGAGCCAGACATACTGCATTCCCGACATTGGCTGTGGAGGCTGAATGGCAGAGAAGAGCTTGGTGTCTTTTGGGAACTGAAAGGTTATCAGTGTAACTAGATGATGGTCAGCCAAGGGAGGCCAGAGAGGAGATGAGCTTGGGAAGGAGGGAGACAGGGACAGATGTGAAGGAAGTCAGACTCACACCTTCCTCCAGTGAGTCACTTGTAGCACACTCCCCTCTTAAAGACTGTGTTGAACAGCAGGTGTGATTCTGGCATTCTGGTTACTAAGGCAGTGTGACACTGTGGGAAAGATTCAGTTCTTAAATCTAGCCCACCCACCAGATGACCGAGTGCATTCAGGATCATCAGCTTCTCTAGAGGCCATGGATTCCTTTTCTGTTAACAGTGGAAGTTAAACGAAGTGTCTCTCCTTGTGATCATCTACTATTCTGTCTATTGTATCTCTGTCCACTTTCCATTCATTATGCTCATTTGTCAGATGATACTATAAAATAGTTCCTTACAACATATTAAGTAACTGACACACTTGAGAAATTTGAAATACTGATGCACAAAATATCAAATGAATGGAAAGATACTGAGAGTCTTCTTTTGGTTCAAATAATGTAAGAAATCAAAATACTTTTACATTCTTTGCCCCTCATAGGCATTTACACTCTAGTACATCAAGGCTGTATATTGTCACCCTGCTTATTTAACTTATATGCAGAGTACATCATGAGAAACGCTGGACTGGAAGAAACACAAGCTGGAATCAAGATTCCTGGGAGAAATATCAGTAACCTCAGATATGTAAATGACACCACCCTTATGGCAGAAAGTGAAGAGGAGCTAAAAAGCCTCTTGATGAAAGAGGAGAGTGAAAAAGTTGGCTAAAAGCTCAACATTCAAAAAACGAAGATCATGGCATCTGGTCCCATCACTTCATGGGAAATAGATGGGGAAACAGTGTCAGACTTTGTTTGGGCTCCAAAATCACTGCAGATGGTGACTGCAGCCATGAAATTAAAGGTGCTTACTCCTTGGAAGAAAAGTTGTGACCAACCTAGACAGCATATTGAAAAGCAGAGGCATTACTTTGCCGACTAAGGTCCGTCTAGTCAAGGCTATGGTTTTTCCTGTGGTCATGTATGGATGTGAGAGTTGGACTGTGAAGAAGGCTGAGCGCAGAAGAATTGATGCTTTTGAAGTGTGTAGGAGAAGACCCTTGAGAGTCCCTTGGACTGCAAGGAGATCCAACCAGTCCATTTTGAAGGAGATCAACCCTGGGATTTCTTTGGAAGGAATGATGCTGAAGCTGAAACTCCAGTACTTTGGCCACCTCATGCGAAGAGTTGACTCATTGGAAAAGACTCTGATGCTGGGAGGGATTGGGGGCAGCAGGAGAAGGGGACGACCGAGGATGAGATGGCTGGATGGCATCACGGACTCGATGGACGTGAGTCTGAGTGAACTCCGGGAGATGGTGATGAACAGGGAAGCCTGGCGTGCTGTGATTCATGGGGTCGCAAAGAGTCGGACACGACTGAGCGACTGAACTGGGGAGAAAAGATTATAAACATATGAAAGGTTAAATTATGCTGACACTGGGAAGAGAACAGAGTGAATCACTGTTGAGACAGTGCTCTACTGTCTGGCCACAATCTCCAAACAGCATGTGTGGGTCCAGTGCTAAGCCCGGGAGGCACACAGAGGTCCAAGACTGTCCTCCTGACTTCCTGAGAAGAAACAGGACTGCAGAGGAGGGAGAGGGTCAGGCTGGCTTGCAAGGCCTGATGGATGGAGGGCAATCTGAGCTGATGCTTGCAGTGTGGGAGAGAGTGGGTGAGCAGTGGAGCTGAGGCAGAGTCGCCAGGAGGAGCACAGTGGAGGGCGCACTGAGGGAGGGGAGAGGGAGACCCTCAGGAGGAGAGCCAGGTGGTTGATTGCTAGGCCAAAATGTAGTGTTCATTCAGCAAACGTTTCTGAGTGACTGCTGTGGACCAAGTGATAAAAATGATTTAGCTACAGCTCCTGCCCTCAAAAACCTGTCTTAAAGAGAGAAAGATACAAGAAATTAATAGGTAATAGAAGAAGCAGTCTAGCATCATGTGGAATGTCATACATAGAAGCAGTTGTAGGTAATGGGAATATCCGAGGAATTTTAACCACGGACGTGAATGACATCTTAAAAGATTTATTGGAAGAATAAGTTAGATCTTCTCCCTTATCTACCTGTAAAAGTCACATAGGCATTCAACATAGATTCATTTGACTGTAAAACCTTAAGGTCAAAAGGCATTAAAAAAATTTTTTTTCCAACTCTGTACTCCAGCCAGAACGTGAAAGGTTCAGAAGTGGAAAATGACAAGATAGTTCCAAAAGCAACAGGCATTGTACCTGAGGCTGAACAACTAATTGCACCTGGAACACCTATTCAGTTTGACATTGTACTTCCTGCTACAGAATTCCTCGATCAGAACAGAGGCGGCAGGTATGGGCTAATAAGGGGGTTATTTCTGGGAGAATGTCATTCCCCCCTCCCCCAACCCGAGACCGTCGCCTTCTTGCATGGAGTTCAGGTGTTAAGCTTTCTTTGGACTGAAGCCCTTGGGATTGCTTTGACTCTGGCTGTCCCCCTAGGCGTACCAACCCCTTTGGTGAGACTGAGGATGCGACCTTTCCAGAAGCAGAAGGTAAGTGGCTCGTTTTGTGTGCTTTTTCTTTCCCTAGCACAGAATAATCAGGGCCCTTGAATGTGAAGTCATGTTCCAAAAAGCTTTGACTTGAACTGTGAATTGAAATTATGACTCACAGATGTTCTGTGTGAAAACTCATTAGGACACAGTGCCATTAGGACAGGAGAATCCCAGCGACTTAGCAGCAGCAGTAGCAGCATAAAAACTCGGAGAAGGCAATGGCACCCACTCCAGTACTCTTGCCTGGAAAATCCCATGGACAGAGGAGCCTGGTGGGCTGCAGTCCATGGGGTCGCTGAGAGTTGGACACGACTGAGCGTCTTCACTTTCACTTTTTACTTTTATGCATTGGAGAAGGAAATGGCAACCCACTCCAGTGTTCTTGCCTGGAGAATCCCAGGGACAATGGAGCCTGGTGGGCTGCCGTCTATGGGGTCGCACAGAGTCGGACACGACTAAAGCGACTTAGCAGCAGCAGCAGCGTAAAAACTGAGGAGTGGTTGACAGATTTTCTGCAAGCATTGTACCCTTTAGCCACATCCATAACCTTTTTGTAGCTCCTGCAGAGCAATGTTGCCGAATCTAAATCTGCTATCACATTACTGCAAAACAGACTCCAAGAGGATAAAATCCAGATGTCATAAATATGCTATTTCATTTTAGAAAATCAAAAGCACAAAAACAACTCATTCTTAAGTTTGTAGATGACATGAAAGATGGGGGGAAAAAATAAAAGGTACTTAATTCATTATAACTCAGATTGCTGTCCGATTTACATCTTGTAAGGTACATAAGAACACACCCCACAGAGCTGCAGCTCCCAGCCGGGGCACTTCATAAGTGCTGGCAAGGCCTTTTAACACAGCTTCTGACTGAAGCCACAGAATGTCATTAGAATGAAATGCCACTTATTTAAATTTAAAAGGACTTGTGAATAGGCATTCCTTACAGCTTTCAGCAGAAAAATGAAAAATAATGTTATTAAATAGGCTGTGCCTCAGATCTCTCTAGCTGACTTTTCACACAGTCCACACTATTTGTTACTGGTCTAAACAGAAAACATCAAACTTGTAAAAACTGTCTTCATATGGGAGTAACCATTTATATAACATGTCAGTTATATTTTCCTAATTTGTTTTTTCACCATTCAGTTGTTTTCTAGGGGCTAGGATACTAACAGGGAAGACAGTGAAGAAAATGTAGGCTTCTTACTTTCAAATGGTGGAAAGGAGAACTATTGTTCTTACAGGAAAAAAAAGATCTTTCAAACCTTCATGATTTTCCAGTGTGATTGCTGTTACTGTTTGTCAGGTTATGTCATTATCAAGAAGCACATACTGTAAGCTCATTAGCATCAAGTAAATTAACAGTTTGAGACCTCCCAGAGTTTATGGAATGTCATCACTGCCCTTCAGTAATAAATGATGTGCATAAATTGAGTGAGATCCAACATCAGGTCTTAAATTCTTCAAATAAAATTTCTTCTGTAAGAGGATTTTATCAGCAAGCCAAATAATGAGTGTTCTATTATCTGGAAAAGCCCATTTCCAGAGAAAAGGTAAGATGATAAACTTTCTCTCACATTTGGTCACCTAAAGTTTTAGTGCTAGAAGGACATTCATCTGGTCTCATTTTATAGATGAAAAAAAGGTGCTCTTCTAGTCTAATGAATAGTTCCAGACAGACAAAATGTAGATAGAAGATTCAGACCTTTGGTTTGTGGTTTACATAATCAGAGTATTGATAAGTTTTGGCTTTAGAAAGCCCTCCAGAAAGCAAGGAAAATCTGAAGTTGGCCTGTCCTCAGACCAGCACGTGTGCCTCTTGTACGTGGGTCGGCAGGCAGGAAGCAAACATGATCCTGAGCAGAAAACGCTCTCTTGCAGACTCTCTTTTGCAGCAGATGTTTATAGTTCGGTTTTTGGGATCAATGGCAGTCAAAACAGACAACACTACAGAAGTGATTTATGAAGCAATGAGACAAGTATTGGCTGCTCGGGCTATTCATAACATCTTCCGGATGACAGAATCCCATCTGATGGTCACCAGTCAGACTCTGAGGTATGTTCAGTTTCATTTTCAGACTTTCTTACAGCTTCTACTGATTCCCTGTTACGTCACATCTAATCGTCTAGAATGTTCACAGCAGAATACTTGTTTGATTGGATTAAGACACTATTCATGTTTCTGCTTTGCTTTTTATAATACATTTCAATTTCATAAGATACACTGGCTAAAAGAAGTGCCCTTAAAGACAAAAGCTGGTATTTTTAGAAACTGGTACTTTTAGTGGTGAGTGAATCCTACCCCATTGTGCATAAAGATGCTGTCATTTGAGTGCCACTCTGTCTCTCTCAGAGCTTGCAAATGAAAGGAGTTTTTTCTTTTTCACCTCAGTGTACTGTGTAATAAAAATTTAAAAACTGTGAAAACAGAACATGAGCCTGCGTGAGATAACTAGACCACCACAAGGAAAATCTGGTTAATATTTCTTGGGCTGAAAATAAAGAAGTCAAGCCATATCAACTACATGATTTGGGGTTTCAAGTAATAAGCGCTGTATGAATGATGGCAAACAGTGGTCAAGCTGTGGTTGGCACAGGTTTTATTAAGACCTACACTGTCCGTACTGCAGCTACATGTAACATCTGAAACCTACGTCATCTGAACTGATAGGTGTAAAACACATACCAATATTTAAGCTCTCATACTATTGTACCCACCTCAAAGAGAAAGCAAAGTAACTGTTCTGTTAGTGACATGTCTAACTGATAACATTTTTGATCTACTATGTTAATTTCACTTGCTTTCACTTTTTGGACGCAGCTGCTAGGAATTTTTGAATTACATACAAGGCTTACACTAAATTTCTTTGGGGCAGTAGCACTGCTTAGAGCCTTACTCCTGACTCTGCTGTTTATTCGCTGTTTGAACTTGAGCAAGTTACTTAACCTTTGTGCCTCGGTTTCTTCAGTTATAAAATGAAAACGACCATATCCTTTTGATATAGTGTTGTCATGAGGAATAAATGAGTTAATTCATATAAAATATTTACAGCCATGACTGGCACATAGAAAGTGCTCAATAAATGGTAAGTTTCAAAAAAGTTAACCAGTACTTTGGCAAAAATCAGAATATAGTTTCTTCCATTTATTAAAATCAGTCCTTTTCATTTGTTACAAACCTACTAAGAATGAGGATTTTTTTTAATTAAGTCATTTTAATTGGAGGCTAATTACTTTGAGGTGGTTTTTGCCATACAGCGACATGAATCAGCCACGAGCGTACATGTGTTCCCCTTCCTGAACCCCCCTCCCCACTCTTCCCCCCCGACCCCTCTGGGTTGTCCCAGAGCACCAGGATTGAGTGCCCTGCTTCGAGAATGAGGTTCTTATGAATAAAAACTTACATTTATTTAAAGCTTTTCTCCAAGTATGCCCTGGACCTTTCATAGGCATTGGCACATTGTTCTTATAATCATCACCAAAAGGATTAAATTTATGTAAAAGCACTGAAGAAAAAACATAGTGCATCAAAGAACACGATCCAAAAACAAAGTGCAAAGACCACACAGAGAATGGGAGAAAACATTTTCAAATCCTTTATCTAATATACAGAACTCTCACAAATCAACAGAGGAAAAACTCAGTTTAAAAATGGACAAAGGACTATCTGTTCCTCCAAAGATATGTAATTGGCCAACAAGCACATGAAAATATGTTCGTGTCATTAGTAACTAACATGTAAATCATATCCAGAACCACTTCATACCCACTAGGATGACTATAGATTAAAAAAAGAAAAGAAAATAGCAGGTGTTAGCAAGGGTGTGAAGCAACTGGAACCTGTTGCTGGTAGGCATGTAAGATGAATCAGTCACTGTGGGAAGTAACTTGGCAGTTCCTTTGTAACTTAAACATAGAATTCCATTCCTGAGTTGATAGCCAAAAGAATTTAAGTGTTCATGTAAGAGTACTATACACAGTACTATACACAGTGGCCAAAAGGTAGAGAAATAATCCAATATCCATCAAAAGATGAATATATAAACAAAACGTGGTATATACGTACAGTGGGATACTACTCAGCCTTAAAAAGGAATGGAGGTTCAAGAGGGAGGGGACATATGTATACCTATGGCTGATTCATGCTGATTCATGGCAGAAACCAATACAATATTGTAAGCAATTATCCTCCAATTAAAAATAAAATTTAAAAAAGGAATGACGTATATACTACATACTACATATGTAGTATATACAACACAGATGAACCCTGAAAACATTATACTAATTGAAAGACAGACACAAAAAAGCCACATATTATGATCATTTATATGAAACATCCAGAACAGGCAAATCTACAGAGACAAAGATTAGTGAGAACTGCCAAAAGCTAAGAAAGGAGAATGGGAAGTGACTGCTCTAACGGATACAGAATTTCCCTCTGAGGTGATGAGGCTGTTCTAGAACTAGATAGTGGTGACGCTTGTTCAATCCTGTGATGTGTTAAGTATCAAGAATGGTGAATTTGATGTTAGGTCTATTTTACCACTATATATACACACATCCTTGTATGGGAATTCATGTTTTTAGAAGTCACACAGAAAATCAGATCTTTAAAAGCAAATACAGGTTACCTGTTATACACAGCAAACTAAAAGTTTTAAATTTCCATTTATAGAAAACTTTTACAAAATACTTTGGTTATCCCAACTTGAGGGAAATTGCTTATGATGTATATTTTTAAAATCATTAAATTTATACTCACTAATGAAGACATGAATATTTATTTAGCTTTGCAGATTAAAATTCCATGCACATTTTGTTAACCACCTCTTTGAAATTTACGGAGGTTCTTACCCCAGTTTTACAAAGCAGATGAGAGAAGACACGGTGACTTGCATAAGATCATAAAGTTAGTATCCAGGAGTTTAGTCTTGGGCCCCTGATGATAAATATTGTGCTTTAACAAATATAAGTGTGTGTTTTTCAAATTGTTACCATGGGGTGGGGGACAGCTTTGTTGAAATAACATACTGTATAATTTACCTATTTGCAGTGTTTTTTAGTATGTACATCTTTGTACAACTGTCACCCAAACAGTTTTAGAACATTTTCATCATCCCCCCAAAAACACCCATTAGCAGTCACTCCCTTTCCCCTGCAACCTGCTCAGTCCTAGCCACTAATCTGTTTTAACAGATTTTCCTATTCTGGACATTCCATATAAATAGAATTATAACCATCTTTTAACAAAGCGAATACATATTTTGCTTTCACTTATGAAACAGCACATCAGTAATAATTTATATACACAATACTGTGTTTTAGAAAGTAGAAATTTGTATCTATAAAATAACAGTAAATTCTCTAAGGTAGTTTTCTCAGACATGGATGATCCTTAAAATGCTGTTAAAGAGAGTATCTAGAATACCTTCCTAAAGTTCCTCCTCCTACACCCAAACTGACTGGTTAAGTCTGGGGACAGTTCTGTTAGGGAACAGCTCTGTTAAATCCCTTAACTGTTCTCACCTCTACCCCATGTTTTTGAGAAAACCTGTTAAAACTGAGAAGTATATGTTTCTGGTACTTTAAGGTAAACAGGCTGATAGGAATTTCTGAGGAGGCTGCACAGAGTATTATCCATCCATGTTAATTTTTCTGGAGAATTATAATGCTGCCTCTTCGGATAAGCACTAAAATACTGTGAAATCCACTATTTGCCATCATCTTCCATTAAAGATGCCCTGAGGTTAACTGCACAGGTTCGATCAAGACAGAAACCAGAGCGCTCGCTCCCTTTGGATGGTCCCATGGTGCTCTCACCTTGTCCTCAACCAGACAAAAACATACGAAAATACGTTTTCATATTTAAAGTTTTGTGTGGTTTCCTTCTGAAGTTCTACAAACTCATCTAAGAGAATTTTATCCAACATTTGTGATATAATGAATCTCTTAAAATTTCAGGTTGATAGATCCCCAGACTCAAGTAACAAGGGCCAATGTAAGTACCCTGCTGCACGCTAACTGTAGTGATTCCTCTTTAATTCACCTTTGTAGTCACCTGAAACACAGTGTGCACTTAAAAAAATTTGCTTGCCAGATTAAACGTCACTAGTAGTGTGCACTGTTTTTATGGAAAGTGAAAGTGAAGTTGCTCAGTCCTGTCTGGCTCTTTGCGACCCTGTGGACTGTAGCCCACCAGGCTCCTCCATCCATGGGATTCTCCAGGCAATACTGGAGTGGGTTGCCATTTCCTTCTCCAGGGGATCTTCCCGACCCAGGGATCGAACCCAGGTCTTCCACATTGCAGGCAGATGCTTAAACCTCTGAGCCACCAGGGACCCTAATTCCAGTTTGTTGCATAGTAACAGTCTATTCCTTTTTTTTCTAGTTTGAACTCACCAGTGTCACCCAGTTTGCTGCTCATCAAGAAAACAAGAGACTAGTTGGCTTTGTGGTCCGCTTGCCTGAATCCACAGGCGGAGAGTCTCTGAGCACATATGTTTTTGAAAGCAACTCAGAAGGCGAAAAGGTCTTGTTATTTTCTTCATCTTAAGATGCCGCAAAGGTGGCCAAAATAGCAGCTCAGTTGGGAGAGCATTAGGCTGAAGATGCCAAATATTTCAGCCCAAAGATAGATATTTAAAGGGTTATTTTGCACAAACCTCTTCAACATATAGTTGACTATTCTTCAGGTCCCCACTGAGGAGTTTAAGAATACCTCCTACGAAGGCCCCACTGAAAATTGTAGTAAAATTTCCTTATGGAAAGTACATATCAAGCAAAAAGAGTGAAGAACTTTAATGGTGAAATATAATTGCTTAGGAGAGATCAGGAAATGTTAAAAAGCAGTTCACCTCAAATTTCTTTTTTTAAAATTTACAATGGAGAAAATCTTTTCTCAGGGAGGAAACCAAGGAAGCAGATGTGAGGAAAGTACATCTAAACTGTTCTTTGCTTTAGTATGAAACTTTGCGGCTGCCTTTGCTACTTAGAATTAATCAAAGTGATTCAACCTTCTTTGAGGAAGTATCTGCTAAGCACTGTGTGTATGAACATGCAGTGGCTAAATATGGTTGAGAGAAAGGAAAAAAAGTACCTGGTAAGAACTTTAGACTGTTTAATAAGGTCAGTTTTCACTTAACATAAAGTGGCAACAGGAGACCAGTCCAGGTGGACTCTAGTGTTCAGAAGCCCCATCTGACGAACTTCTGCAGCCAGATCCTCTGCCTCCATGGTGATGTGAGCAGACTATGACCTCGCTGTACTTTCAGAGTCACATTTTCTTCTAAAGTTTTTATCCTTTTCTGCCTTTGCCAAACACTGCTTTTCTTTTCTTTTTTTTTCAGATATGTTATGCTATTAATTTGGGAAAAGAAATCATTGAGGTTCAGAAGGTAAGGTTCATTTTAGTACTGGCTGAACAACTCAAAGTTATCTGTATACTTACCTTTCTCTCAAAAAGAAAAGCGATGCTCACTAGGCAGGATGGCCACGTCTGGGACTTCCTTTTAAGCCTTCTGTGTGCCAGGCATTTTTGATCACTGGAAACAACGTGGCGTTGCTAACAAATACCACGGCTACAGCTCCTGCGGTGGTTGGCTGGGTTTCCTGTTTCAGATTAAAGGACACTAACCAGTATCTGCCCTGTGCTCTAAGGCCTCACTCCCCAGAGTGGTCACAGGCCCAGCAACACTGAAATGTTATCTAGAAACTCTCTGGAAGTGAAAACTCTGAGACCTCTCTATCAGTAGTTTATCATCTTTCATTTACCCAACTAATTTCTGAGAGCAAATTCTGTGTAAGAAAAATCCTTGCGGTTATAGCAGTGAGCCAGAGAGACAGTTCCTGCCCCCAGGGGCTTCTAGTTCAGCACTGCCCAGCAGAACTTTCTGTAGTTAAAGGAGATGGTCTGTTTAACATGCAGATTGAATGTGGCTAGTGTGACTAAGGAACTGGATTTGAAATTTTAGTTTTAACTAATGTAAATGTAATGTAAATAGTAACGTGTAGCTAGTTGGTATCACTCTTGTGCAGTTCTAATCCATCAGGGAGGGGCAGGCAGGTCAAGGACTAGGACCAACATAATGAAAAAAGAACACCCACGGCAAGTTTGTATCTTATGGTGTAGAGATCAAAGTTGGCAAACTTTCTATAAAAGGCCTGATGATAAATCTTTCCAGGCTCACCACCTCTGCTGCCAAACTACTCAACTCTGCTGTTTTAACACAAAAGCAGCCATAGTATGTAAATAAATTGGGATGGCTATATTCCAATAAAACTTTATAAAAACAAGTGGTGAGCCAAACGGCCATAGTTGGCAATTCTTGGTATAGAGTAAACGGAAAAAAAGGAGTTTAAAGACAGCCGTCAGTGCTGTGAAAGAAATTCCTCTCTGGACTCTTTCCACAAAGATGATTCTGAGTTTGCTATGTAAATGATATTTTGGCTGACAGATACAACCTTGGCCTAGTTTTTGGGAGAATACAGTTGAGGTGTGTTTTTTTGAGAGATGCAAGAAGGCATACCTAAGACAAGAGTCAGAAGAAATGAGGCTAGATTACAGAATATAATGACAGCCAAACCAAAGGGGTTTTAAGTGCATTTTAAGTGTTTTCTTTTCTCCTTCTTAAACTCCCGTAACTTCAGGATCCAGAAGCACTGGCTCAATTAATGCTGTCCATGCCACTAACCAATGATGGAAAGTATGTACTATTAAACGATCAACCAGATGACAATGATGGAAGTCCAAGTGAAAATAGAGGCGCAGAATCTGAAGCATAACTTCCTTGTGCCTCTGGGTGAAGAGCACCCAGGAGGAGAGCTACCTCCTTAAGGGTTTTCAACTTCTCTGATACATACAGGCACACCACCTGGTTTCAGAATGCTGACAATCGCTTGTGGAATGTACTCTTGATGCCTTGATACTGAGACTTGGGAGGGAAACAGTAAGAAATGGTTGACAGCATACCCATCTACAAATGTTATTTTAGGTGCTTTGTGGTAAGTCCTTTTTAGATTGCATTGTTCAGTGCTCAGAATGAAAGCTATGAAAAAAATGCATTGTTCACTTTATTTCAGTGTCATCTCTTTTTCAGTATCCTTTAAAAAAATGGTAAAAGTCTAGATTTATAGTTTGATAGACACTAAATATTTCCTATTAATATAATCTATTTTTGTATTTTAATGAAACTGTAAGTGCCTGTCATTCTGAATTGGTCGGTTTCTAATCAAGTCTGTCTCATCATTTTGACCTAACAGAATTAATTTGTGCAGTCAGGTGATGAGCCCTGTGCTTTCAAGTCCGCGAGCACTAGCAGAAACGCAGGTCTAGTTTTGGTAATTGTTCAAACATCACACAATAAAAAGACAAGCAGATAAGTACCACAAAAGATGTCTGATTTTGCAGTGGACCCCTAACGAACCAGCATTTGGAAGTGTATGGGCCTTTACATACTGTTTTTAGGGGTGGAGCACCATGGACAGTGTACAGCTCCACTAATTTCTATTTCTTCTGAGCCAGACCCTCCTTAAAGAAGGGACCAATGAATTTTTAAACTCGCTTGAAGCACAGCTGGCCATGGGGCTTGGTAGAAAAGTTCCTATTTCCACCCTGACACATAGGTTCCAGACATCCTAGCCCATTAGCAAATAAGCATAATGATCTTTAATTGATACAGTGTATTTAATTATAACCAAGTTCAACAGAAATACCACTGTCTTTGTAATAAATTAACCTAGCAATAAATGCTAGCAAATAAAAACTATCATTTTCTTTTTCTTTTTGTGGTTATTTTCTACAACATCCATGGAAGAAAACTAGAGTTGTTTCTGTAGCTTTAACAGCTAATTACAAAAACAAAACAAAAACCAAACCCCAGGACATAATGAAATCACAGCAGAGGGTATGTATTATGCAAAGTGAGTGGAATAAAGTGATCTCAAGGCCAAATTTTTAAAAGGTGCTGCTTTTTAAATGGATTAATAAAACAACTTTTGTTCTCAAGGCCAAATTTTTAAAAGGTGCTGCTTTTTAAATGGATTAATAAAACAACTTTTGTAACTCAAAGAGGCACCATCAGAAACACAGTGAGCTGGTTGAAACACTATGAAATTATATACCATAAAATCATAGCATAACCATGGTAGCTCATAGCTCAGTAAGTTCTGACAAGCTTCAAGAGCCACACCCCCGGAATTCTTGCTTAGAACTGTTCAGGGTGTAAAATAATATATCTATATAATAAAACTCAATAAAAATCTGTTTTTAATTAAAAAAAATTTAA
The DNA here is from genome assembly GCA_006410675.1 of Oreotragus oreotragus. Classification (NCBI taxonomy): domain Eukaryota; kingdom Metazoa; phylum Chordata; class Mammalia; order Artiodactyla; family Bovidae; genus Oreotragus; species Oreotragus oreotragus. The sequence continues at coordinate 492,487 of SJYX01006794.1, read as the reverse complement.
TAATGTGTAGCCTATGGAAAGTATGGAAGTTCCTTAAAAGATGAAACAGAGCTACCACATGATCCAGCCATATCAGTCCTGGGTATGTATCCAGTAAAGATGAAAACTAAAAGATACATGCAGCACTATTTACACAACAGACAACTGGCTTAAGAAGATGTGGCAAACACACACAGGCATATTACTGGGCCATAAAAAAGAATGAAATATTGCCATTGGTAGCAACATGGATGGACCTAGACAGTACTATACTCAGTGAAGTCAAAGAGCTATGTGTCACTTATACGTGGAATCGAGAAAATAATATAACTCTATATACAAACATAAAAACAGACTGAGGCACAGAAAACACAGAATGAAAATACAAAATTAAATACAGAATTAACTGAGCATCCTCCCAGGAGACAGTGGAGGACAGAGGAGCCTGCTGTGCTGCAGTTCATGGGGTTGCAAAGTCACATGGCCTAGTGACTGAACAACAAATTAGCAAACACACATGAACAAAAATTAGTATCCAGGATATATAAAACATCCCTAAAATCAGTAAGAAAAAAATGAAAAAAAAGTCATGAAAACATTTCATAGGGAAAAAAGGCTCAAATAGAAATATGTTCAATCATATAAAAATCAAGGAAATGCAAATTAAACCCACAGATACGATATTGACCAGACTGCAGAAATCCAGCTCCTGGCAGGGAATGGGAGTCACCTCACCCACTTCTGGGATGGGACAACAGCCTGACATTCTCTTCCAATGAACCTGCAGGTAACCTGGCCCTGCCACCAAAGAGGTTCACTCGTGACACACACCCCGGGGAAACTCAACACACGTTCCCAGGAACAAGTACAATGACGATTAGAGCAGCACTGTTCACAGTACCCCAAATTTGGAAATAACCCAGATCTTGTCAACAGACTAAGTATCTGTGTATTCATGTAATCCAGGATGAGGGAAATAAAGCTAAATGAACTAGATCTATATACATCAACGTGGATGAATTTCAAAACTGATAAAGTCATAAGCACACAGTAAGAATACATTTATATTAACTTTAAACAATAACACAAACATCACCATATTATTGTTTAAAATAACGACAGTTGTAACCCTCAAGAAAAACGCAGTGCACTGTGGTTCCCTCTGCAGCAGAAAAGGGAGCAGAGCAGGAATAATGGGAGCATCCAAGCTCATAACCCACCTGGTGGCTACACAGGCATTCTCTTTTCAGTCACTAAATAGTACATACATACTGATATGGTTTTGCATGTATCTGATTTTTAAATAAAAATTTAAAATTCAGAAACAATGGGTGACTCCCTTTCTCTCAACTGAAATGTGCATTAATGCATAGGAAAGCCCTCTGAAAATTTCACAAGTGCCATGTAAATGAAAGGTGGAGGGAGGAAAATAAAACCTTTTCTTAGGCAGCTAGCCTCACCAAACTGCATCTCCCAGCACTGCCTTTCATTGTTAGCCACCTGTCAGACCACCTTCAGGGAGGAGCAAGACCTGCCTCATACTGTCAACACTCCACTGAGTTATTTAAAAAGGAAGATTTTATAGACTGTTTATCTTCAAACTTTTCAACAGCTAATAATTACATGCCAAGTAAATTTCTGCCAACAGAAGCGACCATATAATAATAGCTAGTATTTATAGCAGTTACTGTTTCCTAATAAAGTGGCTTTATACATATTAACTATATCCTCAAACAATCTATGAATGATATTATTACACTATTTTAGGCCTCAGGAAATGAAGCACAGAAAGGTTAAGTAAACTTGTAAGCAGCAACTCAGGATTCAAATCACTCCTGGTTCTAGAATCTATGCTTCTGCTACATTAGCACACAGAAAACCAGAGACAAAGCAACCTCCAAATGTTTCAATGCGTTCATCTCTGAAGATTCTGATATTCAGTAATTACATCAACTTAGAAGTCCATCTTTAATGCCTTGCTACCTTTTGTACAGATTCTGAAATGTTTACTGTACTACTACCACCTTTAGGAGATTCTGGGTATAGAAGTGTTAACTTTTTGGCCCCTCACATTAATGATAATGACTGCATTACCAGAGATGTTTCAGTACACAAAGATCTTACATTCCGGACTGTACAGCCCTTAAAGGTGACTCCAGAATTATGACATCAGATCTACACGGATTGAGAGAGAAATTTCACCTGTTTTCTCCAAGTATGTTCTCCACTCATGGGAACAACCTGTGCTATTAGGTAAACTAGGTGATAAAGGAGAACCAAACTATTACAATAGAGGAAAATGTCTATATACTTGCCCAAGTCAACCTTTCCTATAAGAAATTTCTGTATAAACTAAACTCATTTGTCATCCCCATCTCTGAGTTCACTGCACAGTTCTATGACTTCAGTTAATTGCTACAGACGCACTTATTCTGGACCCCTTTTTTAAAACTGAGATCTGTGACAATCTATAAACTTTTAATTGTCCTAACATCTAAAAACAAACAAACAATGCAGCATTAAATCTCTAAGAAAAGGGATACCATCAGTCCGAAACTTCAACTTAAGCTGGGAAAAGAACTAAAGTTATTAAAACTGGCTAAAGTCCACCACTGATATTTGGCCAGTCCAGCATAAAAAAGGAAGAGGACAACGTACGTGATGGTATTGCCTCACCTTTCCCACAACCTTGCAAACTTACCACCTCAGAAGAGAAAAGCAGAACATTTTCTCCAGCACAGTATTTAGAACGCTCTCCTTTATTACACTGTTCCAGTCCAAGTCATGACTGCAAATGGCACTACTGCACCACAGATTAACGATCCCTTCCCAGGAGTAAGATTTGAAATTATACATTCACTTGGGTTCTTTTATTTGAAAACAGCAAGCAACAGAAAGATTAAAAATATAAAAAAGGAAAGAGAACAAAAAGTCCACCTGGGCTACACAGAGGAGCCAATACCAATTTTATACTTGAAATGTCTTACCTATATGCATGCAAGTTATTTGTTTAAAGACATTTCCACATACTATTAGATTAAAGGGAACTCCAGAAAGAGTAAGAACTACTGGTTTAAGACATTCAATTCTGAACAAACATCCAGAGGAAGTAAATTTTGGAAATTGCATTTATTAATGTTCTATTATACATATTGTATTCTCTTAGAACTGGGGGAGAGGAAAGCCCCCACTTAAGGGAGATAACAAACTNGAACTCCAGAAAGAGTAAGAACTACTGGTTTAAGACATTCAATTCTGAACAAACATCCAGAGGAAGTAAATTTTGGAAATTGCATTTATTAATGTTCTATTATACATATTGTATTCTCTTAGAACTGGGGGAGAGGAAAGCCCCCACTTAAGGGAGATAACAAACTTACCATCTTTTATAAAATCTAATTAGAATTGACAATGTTATGGTTAGTCTTTAATTCCTGAGAATTTGAACATTAAGTTTTCTGTGAATTTACAACAAATGCTCACACAAATTTTAAATTGCAGTATGTCTGAAAAAAATGAAAACGTTAACATTAATACATTGGCAGGGAAAACCATCATCTAAACGTGTGCACATCTAACTTAGGTGTGAGACACTCAGCCCTGTTGCTCTGCACTTTAATAGCATTTAAATATGCTTAATCTTTTTCTGAGATTTCCAATAAGTAAACATATTATACCTTATCCAGTCTGCAATGACATTATTTTGAACTAAAGGTAAAATTTGATCTGTCACATTTTTCGTAATCATAGGTATCCATGGAGTCAGCATGTGACCTCTATCTAGTATGGATAAAATAACTGACTTATGTGGAGAAAATGACAGAAACCTTTGATTCTCTTCTAATTAGAATTTCTATTAAAGGAAATGATTTTAGGGAAGTTAGAGAAGAAAAAAAAATAATACTGTTGCTATGAAATGGTGACCAATTTGATAGCGTCAAATGCAAGATCATTACTATAAACATTTATGATGATAAAAATATAAATTATTATGCAGCATGCTTCAGGGCCATTTCTACAGTTAGTATGAATTACAAACATTAAATGCCTTTAATCCATCCATTGTACATAATTCTATAAGTCATGTTGACACAATAAAAAACATTTCCTACCTATTCTGTTTCTTCTGAATTTTAACAGTGAAAGTGTTTATCTTGAGCTGGGAAAGTTACCCTGACTGTGATCAATGAGAACAGACAGGGCATTGTACACCCATTCCAAAAGCTGGAAATTAAACAACGTTAGAATTACTCTCAAAATTTACCCAAAGAAATGCTTTATAGGCAAGTGCAATGGAAAAATCAAGTATTTCCTAAAATAACATTAGTATTACATGTATAGTTTCAAACTTTGTTTTCACTGTAAAGGTATCATTATATTAAAATATTATAGGCCATGATTAACCATTTTACTATTAACTGATATAGTCTTTACAAAAATAAAGCTAATAATAGCTTGTCCGGAACTAAATTTACTCTAAATCTTTCTGTACTTTTTAAATCAGTAAATGATTTAGTTATTTAGAACTTCATTCTCACAGTGGTAATTTTTTTAAAGCCTGCACAGTGCTAAATCTGATTTCTTAGATTACACTTGGTTTAAAGAAAAAAAAATCTGCTGAAACCATCACCAAGACTTCACTTGAACCTAATGTAGAAGAAACCTGAGTTTGGATGTAGAAGTAAGAATTCATTCAGTTTTCTCTGATATCATATATGCCTTCAGCCAAAAGTAAAGCATCAAGCAGGACTCTATGGCTTTATCTGTATTTTCCTCCATCTTGAGTATTAAGTAAATCTTAAATTTAAAGCAGTTGTTGGAGGTTAAATAAGTTCTCAAAGCAATGTAAACGAGTTATAAAATATCTCACCAGACAGCAGCAGCTCTTGTGAGTCACATGAAATTAACGATGAACCAGTTCACACTGTACATAAAGGATACACTAGTGCCTCACCTCTAGGATCAATACCATCTTCATATATCCCTTTTATAAGAATATTGATATGTATGCTTCATGAATTTCAGGCTCAATTCCTTTTGTTTAAACATATTTACTGGCTGTACACAGTATATGCACTGAATTTCCAATGACTGAGACAAAAATACGGATCAAGGACCTATGCAAATACAAATCATAAACATTCATGTAGATTATAAGAGATCTGAGGTGGCAGTTTAGGAATGTGGGTTAACCCTTTTAACACTTCATTTCAAATACCAGTTCCCAAGCAGGCACATCAAGCCTAAAGTCCAAGAAAAAAATCTAATTTTAAAATCTCATTCTCAACCTTCGAAAAGTACAGCTTTTAGACGGAGAATGGACTTCACTTTACAGCACTGCCTTAGAGAGATGCAGCATCTAAATGTTTCCCAGAGATGTGGCCCAGGAAACACTGTTATTAGCTTATAACATCCATTTCACGTACAGTTCTGATGATCTCACAGGGGCAACGCATACCATTAGTGTCATTTGACAACAGGATCTGCAGACACAGCGCTGTCGGACAGGTCTCCGTTGCTTGTTTTAGTCTCTTCTGGAAGCATGAGTAAAAATAATGGACATATTTATGTTCATTTAAAAAACAAACTAAAATCAAAAAGGACAATATTGCTAAATTTCAAATGAACAAAATGTTGCATCTACCAACTATTTCTCCAATTATCACAAATTATATGCAGTTTATCTACCTTCATGTTTTAGAACTCTAGGCTAAATACTGCAAATGTGATGTTCTGACTAGTTTGTAATCAGGGTGTGGAACTGTTGAGACATCAGAACTGTGTCTGGAGTGGGGGTGGTTTCACACTGCACATTCCCCCACATGGGCGAGGAAATTATAGTGCTGTTACTGGTAAAAACATGACTGCAAATTCACATATAACATGACTGCAAATTCACTGTCCAGAATGAATACCTTCCCAATTATGTTTCTAATTTATTTTTAAATGTGATTTATTATGAACATAATAAAATGAATTATGGCTTTTTGTGCAAAATGTCATATGCATATACTTCATTAACAGAGCAAAACTATTTAGCTAATACATTTAGCAACTCTGACAACTCTGAGCAACCTTTAGCTGACAGCCCTACAGCAGAGCCACCACCCAGGCATCAGGCAGATATCCGGGTGATATACATTAACCCCAAACCCCAGAGAGTTCCTAAAGAAGAGCAGTCCAAAGCAAGGAGCTCTACTGACACTGCAATGTTCATTTTGTTTTAATGCTCTAGAACTTAAAAGTAAATATCCAGTCCACCTGCAGACAAGGTTCTGGCATCACAACAGGCCTAAGCACAGCCTATGCAGTAACTGAACTACTGAATCTAAACTCTTAGATTCTAAGAGTTCAGTTACTGAATCTAAACTCTTAGATTCTAATCTAAACTGAACTCACAGTTCAGTTACTAGTGACTCAGATTCTTCCAGATGACTCTGCTAAATACTATTTTTAAATGAACCCAAAAGTAGTAAATACTTTTTTTTTCATTTAATAAATACTGAGTATCTTCCAGGCAACACCCTGAAATCATTTTTCAAGCACACAATTACCAATACTTACTTAGTATAGATTCTAAAAATGCTTGCATATGCTAGTAATACTGATGTAACATTATCAATAGGGAATAGCGTAATGGATGTAAGTGGTCTACTGAAATGAATGATCTCTCTTCAGTGTGAAATACATATTTAAAAAATTTAACTGATAAGATTAATAAAAATATCATAGTTCATGAAGTTCTTTTATTCTTGATCATTGTGAAATAAATACTAGCAAGAAGAAAGGAAGCACAGCAAACATGAAACCCGTCAAGTTGCTGTACGTAGTTTTGAGCGTCCACAGAGGAAGCCTAAGTAGCATAACTTCCATAACAGAAAAAAGGAAATCACCAGTTTTCAGAGAAAACAACTGGTGCTAAATCTCAAATCTGAGAAATGATCATGAGGGTCCCTTAAATATGAAATACTGAAGAATTTACACCCACATAGATTATATCAGACAGAATCCTCTCCCCAGTAATCATCAGTTATTATGGCTGTACTGCTCTGATTCTCCAAGGTCTGGCTATAGAGGAGCACAGGAGGCTATTCACTCTGATACTTAACAGTCCTGACTGTTTTATGCCTCCTGAGTCACCTGGCCCTGGCATTCAGTCAACATCTAGTCATCAGTTCTGCCCTCAGCAGCATTTAGTCTCCTCTATTCTGTTCCTTCTCATCTGCTAACAGTTGAAGGGTGAAAGAAAAAACCCAAACTTTGTACAATTTTAAATTAAGAGAAGATGAACTGAATAAAGTGTTATTCCAGAATGAAATACATGTTAAATTTCTTTTCAGTTTCACAAATGATCCACTTAGGCTCTTCTTTTAAAAAAAAAAGGACATTTCTAGGTTTATATATTTTTTCAAAAAGAAAAGTCTGACTCAATAAAATGGGGTATTCATATCTATTATTGATAAAAGATTTACTAGTCTTTCCAAATAAAAGCCACTCACTAACCTTCTTTCTCTCTCTTTTCTTGGTTTTCTTCAGCTGCAGTCTTGTCAGCTCTGAAGAAAATTCTTGCACTGCTCAGTGAGAAATACAGCAATTCAAATTCCTAAGTAAATAAAAATATCAGAAATAAAAGTTGAAAATATATATGTTAGCAAAATATCAAAATTACCATATTTAATATCTCTTCATTTTTCTAAAATGCTCTAGTGAATGCAAATCATAAATACAGAAACTGAACTAAGCAATCTATCCATTTTTAAAGACATGAGTCAAATGGCTTCCAAGTATCATTCATTTAAAAATATACTCTTTATGACCATTATTCATTTCACCTATTAAAATGGGAGTTTCAATATGAGTGACATTTTTTCAGTGATCAAGAAGTAATGGGTATTAAAAAGTCAAACCAGATTTGACGATTATTCTCCTCTACCTGTAGATAAACATCCAGTCGTTTCTGAGTGAGATTCATGGTTTGCAGTAGTTTTTCATCCTGACTAGTTGACTGTACATTCTGTTGCTTAGCAACTGCTCTCATCTCCTTCAGGTATTTCTCTCTAACAGACTGGAACCAGTGAAGTGAGTCAAATTCCTGGTACTGATCCAAAAGCTTCAGAATGTAAGCCACACCTAGAGTCATCAGCAAAACCAAAATCAAATTACAATGTGTACACAAACTGTATTCTACTCTACCAATAATTCTTAAAATTAAGCTAACCATTTTAAAATTAATCCTCTTTCCAATTACGCTTTCTAGCACAAATGAGAAATTTAGCAACATGGATTAATTCCTCCTTAAAAAGATGTGATCCTATAAAGAAATTTAAAAAAAAAGCCAATCAAAAAGATAAAAAGAAATAATATGGCTATGAAGATCTGCAGATCACCTGGAGATAACAGGGCTGTAAGAGTGGTTCTACTGCTAAACAGACAAGTTAGGAAACTACAAGGAAACCAGAGAAACTAAATAAAAGATGGTCAGACTGTAAAACTACAACAAAAACAAAGCCTAAATAATTAATCCAAGTGATTAGCAACCCCAAAGGAGCATGAACAGTACAAATGATGGGAAACAAGTATTACCAATCAGATGACCCACCTAAAAAAGTAAACAGTAAATAAACACAGCTTGTGAAAAACAAATCTACAAAGAGCACATAGATCTACTCTCAAGCAAACATTTCAAAAAATTTATTGTAAGATAAACACAAAATTCATGGGAAAAGAATTTCATTAAGCTTACCCATGGCAAAGCCATCATCAGTAAAGGCAGCTCCAATTTTATTTTTTTTATTCAGTTTCTCCTTGCAACTAATGGAATGCTCTACAAAGTTGAGGGTCTAAAAAGATATAACAACATATCAGAGAAACGACTGTGCTAAAGAGTTGTCAGAATTTAGTTCCTAAAACAGACATTTCAAAAGTTATAAATAGGATCTCTTCTAAGTTCCTGCCTTCTTGATTTGAAACACTTGCCCCACATAAAAAGCCTCTTGGTGAGGTCACAATGTGTGTAAGTATCTCATAATGGCTCTTTTCCAAATCCTTTAAATGTCAGCACTCCCTCAATCACCACTTAACCCAAGCACAGTGCCTTGTTATAAGATGCATTCTAAAATATCATGCACATTTTACAGATGAAGGGACTAAGGCTTGAGAAGTTTAGTAACTTCCCTAAAGCCATAATCTAAAGCAAAGTTGAGTCAGAAAAGTAGGTCTGCTTTATTTAAAAGCTTAGGTACTCTTAAACACAGCAATGCTTAGTTCTGCCCACCCAATTCATGCTATAATAGTACTTCCTACCATATTCTTGGCTTAAAAAGCTTAGTGGTCATTTGGATAAACAAATTCCCCCCAAAAAAGCACTTCCCTAAAAATTTAGCTCCTGTAAAATACCTTAACTAATCACAGCATTTATTCAACAAAGATTTACTGAAACTTACTCTGTGTGCTCAGCTGCTTTAGTCGTGTCTGACTCTCTATGACTCTGGACTGTAGCCTGTCAGGCTCCTGTCCATGGGATTCTCCAGGCAAGAATACTGGAGAGGATTGTTATGCCTTTCCCCAGGGGATCCTCCCAACCCAGGGATCGAACCCATGCCTCCTGTGTCTGATACACTGAAGGTAAATTCTTTATCCACTGAGCCACCAGGGAGGCCCAATGAAATAATTACAGTTAAAAAAAAAAAAAATGAATACCATCTAACACTCTACAGGGCAACACTCCTGACAATGACAGAAATACAGCACATCTACACTGTCTGCCCAATAAACCACCGGCCACACTGGCCACTGTGTGCTGGAGATGTGGCTGGTGAAACTGAGGGAGTGAACTTTTTATAAAATTTTAACTAATTTAAATTTATGTGGCCACTTGGGGGCTACAACAGCACAGCACAGGAATAAAGAGAGGCCTGTTTAAAAATAATTGTGGTACAATATGATAAGTACTACAACAGCTTACACTCGAAACAAGATGATCAAGTTTCACTTTTTTTTTTGCCTGTAAAACTTACTTGGCAATGAACTGCATTTTGTAAAATCTTTGTTAAAGATTTCTTCCTTAGATATTTCATGGTTTGTTCTGAAATTAGATTAAAGCTCAAGGAAAACAATAGTGCCCCATCCTTTTCTTCTTTGTAGTGTCCTTAACCCACCTGTCTTCTCCATCACTAACCGCATTTTGACAGCTGCCCTACAAACTCCACTCTTCCTCAGACCCGCAAATGGTTCCTCACTGATGCTTCCTATGGCTTCAAATTTATAAAGAAATGTGGTGGGAACTCACCGTGAGTTAACTACATTATTACTTAAATATAACTAAGATAGACTTGCTTCCAGTCTCACAACTATCTGAGTATGAAAAGATAATGCTTATCAGATGAATATGGACATTTTTGCTACATGGTATAACAATCATTATGACAGAGTATTAACAATAAATATATTTTAAAAACAAACAATAGAAAGGAAAATGCATGAAGAAAAAAGCTGTCCATAGCCATCCGATACTTTGAATTCATAATAATGGTTCTAAGTTGGCAGACTACAGTCCATGGGGTCACAAAGAGTTGGACATGACTGAGCGACTAATACTTCGGGTTTCCCTGATGGCTTAGACGGTAAAGAATCTGCCTGCAACGTGTGAGACACTGGTTCAATACCTGGGTCAGGAAGATTCCCTGGAGGAGGGAATGATTACCCACTCCAGTATCCTTGCCTGGATGAGTCCATGGACAGAGGAGCCTGGCGGGCTACACTCCATGGGGCTGCAAAGAGTTGAATATGACTGAGCAACTAACAATAGTATGTTAGAATATAGGTGTTAACTCAGGCAGCAACATGAAAAAAGTTATTACTCGTCAAAGTTACATGTAATCAGAAGTTACATCTGCTCAGCGATCCTTAGACTTTAGAGCTATTCTTTTACAATTTTTTAAAGAAACAGCTTTGTTAAAGAAACCTTTAGAGAAGAATAACTTTTTCCTAACATATACTCTCTAATCTCTTCACTGCATTTTCCTCACTGTAGTAACTGTTTTCATACTGCAATTGTGGTTGTTTTTAAGATGTCAACTACAGAATTAGAGCAGCACACACTATATACGATAAAAAAAAATTTAGTTTAGATGTTAGTATTTACTACTGAGTAGAGATATGCTATGCTATGCCAAGTTGCTTCAGTCATGTCCAACTCTTTGCGACCAGCGGTCTATAACCTGCCAGGCTCCATCTGTGGTTCTTTACCACTAGCACCACCTGGGAAGTCCCTTTAAATAGTATGCTTTTAAGAAACACTTCATATTTTAAGTCTACATTAATCACTTAAAATGACTATATAATTCAGTCCAAAGATTACATGGTATATATATAAAATGGAGTATATGCAAGTAATTTCAATCACACTAGGATTCCTCTGGCAGTTATTAACTAATAAGAATCTATCTTAATTATAAAGAAGTCTCATTCTGCATAGCTAGTAAGTAAAAATTCTAGGCCACATTCACCGAGACCACATTTAGTTTTATCTACAACCAAAAAGTCAACAATACAGTCTGTGTGCATTTCTTGCTGTAAAAAAAAAATTGGATTTATTAATACTTTAAAAAATTCATTTTGTGTATTAAAAATACTCACCAGAGGGGGAACAATGATATAGAAATTTCGGAGATGTATATTCTTTGGCCTTCGAAATTCTGGAGCAAAAACATCCACAAGCATTTTGAAATATTCTGTGCCTTCAGCAGAATTTCGTGTGTGATCACTGAGGACTGAATCCAAATGCCTAAAATGCAAAAAAAGAAAAAAAGTATTTATTTGGCTCCTTTCTCAAAAGAAGAAGAAGCTTTTAAAATCCATCTCTCATTAGTTTAGATGAGAGCACTCAAAAATACCAATTACTCTAAGACATCTCTAAACTTCCTTGGAGTACAGGATGAACTTTTTAACGGACAGAAGCTTATCATTGTTTAATTTAGTCTCTAAAAGAGAATATGTAGTGCCTCTTGAAATTTTAGAGTTTTGTATTTCTTCTTCTCAAAATGAACCGTGCAGAAGTCCATTTCATTGTAAATAAATTCCTTTTCATTTTAACTCTCTTCACTAACACTTCTACACTTCCTGACTTCAACTGTAATCGATCTCCTTTTCAAGAAATCTAGTTTCCCACTCAACCTTCAGGCTTCCCTCATAGCTCAGTTGGTACAGAATCAGCCTACAATGCAGGAGACCCTGGTTCGATTCCTGGGTCAGGAAGATCCCCTGGAGAAGGGACAGGCTATCCACTCCAGTACTCCTGGCCTTCCCTTGTGGCTCAGCCGGTAAAGAATCCACCTGCAACATGAAGACCTGGGTTTGATCCCTGGGTTGAGAAGATCCCCTGGACCCAACTCCAGTAGCCCAGCCTGGAGAATTCCATGGACTTCTATAGTCCATGAGGTTGTAAAGAGTCGGACACGACTGAGCGACTTTCACTCATTCACTGAGTCAACCTTCAGAAACATTAGCTGCTGCTTCTACATCCTTCTGTATGGCTATTATCACTTTCAAATTACTATTCCTCCACCAATAAATGGTAGAAATCTCTCCTTTGAGATGCATGTGACCCAACTACATCCAGCTATCCAACCACTCCCTCCTGAAAGCAGGCATCTATTAACTGGTTTAACCACTGTACTTCATTTATCTTGAACTGTGATATCTGCTCCATAAGACATTAATGTCCTTTTAGAGAATCAATTTATTATCATAACCTCATAACTCCCTGACATCACCTGCCATAAACTTTGTTCCACTTGATGAGTAAGCATCAAGGCAAGCACACGACACAGGTACTTGCCATTACACTACATCAGGGGGCCCTGTGTCAGCATGTAAGGTGGATACATCAGTCTCTCCATTGGAGGCGCCCCTTTATGATTAACAATCAGTTTGTGAGACAATGTTTTCAGAGTGAATACTCTGTTCTCCAAAAATGTTTGAGAATTCATTGATGGTTTCTGTCTGATATCAAGTACTACAGTGGTAGTTGCAAAACTGGTTTTTTCCATAAATTTTCTCATCCCTTTCATATTTACTAGCTGGCAAGCACTGTAAAAAGGAACTTCCCCTCTGTCTCTCCAACTTTTATTATCACTACATCACAGACTCTTTCTTAAATTCAATATTATAATCCATTTCTATCATTATTTTTTTTGATATTCAAATTGTTTCCACTTTGTCCAAGGGTGCCCCTTCATACCTGACTCAGTAACTGTTATAGTTATTAATAAGAAAACCCAGTTTTCTAAATACATAACAATTCTGCATGCCTTTTCAAGTTTCAAATTGTGTTCCAAAATCACTACATCTGCACTGTTCAACAAGACTGTCATTAGCTATTTAAATTTAAATGAAATAAAGATTTTATTTCAATTCCCTAGTCCATTAGCCCTATTTCCAGTGTTCAACAGCTACATTTGGTAGTAACCACTGTACTGGACACTACCGCTCCAGATTACATAAAAGGACAGAGCAGTATTCTAGAACCATGCTGGCAAAGAGGAATATTTAAAAAGAGTAGAAAGAAAGGTAAGGGGCTCCTCTAGTGGCTCAGTGGGAAAGAATTCGCCTGTCAATGCAGGAGACATGGGTTTGATGTCTGATTCGGGAAGACCCCACAGGCCGTGGAGCAACTAAGCCCACGCACTACAACTAGTGGGCCTGTGCTCTAGAGCCTGGGAGCCACAACAAGGAGACCAGCGCGGTGAGAAGTCCATGCACCACAACTAGAGAGTGCGCTCACTCGCCACAAACAGAGAAAAGCCCACGCAACAACAAAGACGCAGCACAGCCAAAAGTAAACGAGAAAATAAAATTATTTTTTAAAAACAGGTGAAATGAATTTTGTTAATGAGATTTTTTTAAAATCTCTTCTTTTGGCTGCACCCAGTCTTAAGCTGGAGCACAAGAACTCGTAGTTGCGGGGCTTGTGGGATCTAGTTTCCTGACCAGGGACAGAAGCCAGGTCCTCTGCACTGGGAGTGAGGAGTCCTAGCCACTGGACCACCAGGGAAGTTCCAATTTTGTTAATGAGATATTTGGCATTCTTTTTTAAACACTAAATCCTCAAAATTAGTTATGAACTTTATACTTCAGCACATTTCAGTATGGACTAACTACATGTCAAGTGTTGAACAGTCACGTGTATTTGAGGGCATCGTCTAGAAGATCCCTTTTAGTGACGTTGGAAAGATCTCAGAATACTGTAGTCTTAAAAAAAATTGTATCCCATAAACAGACCACTATTTGCATAATAAGAACACCGACACATCAGTTTATATGTTACCCTCTAGTCTTTAATGTTTAAATGAACATACATTTTAAAAATCTCCAAATTTAACTTATTTTTCCAAGATTAGATTACCTTGCTGCTTTTAATGTTTCTTCTGCAAGACCTTCTTCTTTGACTAGTTCTTCAAAATTTACAATATCTTCAAGATCAGGTACAAATCTACGTTAAGAATTTTAGAAGGCATTTATTAAAGCAAATTAAATATATGCAATTGACAGACATAAAAGCAATACTGTAAGACTAAACTTTTCAACAATATTTTTGGAAAGAACTTGGCATTTCAGTTATATTATTAACATCACCAGTTTATATTTCGAACAAGTGAGTTCCAAAACTCAATTTCAGCCTTTTTAATTATTTACATACAATCATCAAATTATAATCTTTAAAACTTATGTAGTCTATAGAACATTTCAAACTGCACTGATAAAAGAAATTATCTTCAAAAAACACTGATTTTCAAGTCTGCTATAGTCTTAAAATTTGAGAAAAATATTTAAGCAGTAGGATTAATGGTTTTCTTCCATATTTGATCTCAAAATATATCCACAAGAAAAAAGCCACTTCTACAATATTACTTACAATACAGATTTAAATGACAAAATTTCTAAATGGCATAAATAAGGCAAAAATATTGCATCCATACCTAATGGCATTGCTGCTGCAATGAAGGCCACCAGATCTTATCATTCGTACATAGCCCATAGCATTACCTTAAAAACCACATACACACAAAAAATCAGATGTTTATACAAATAACTCTAAGTTCTAATGATCAGGAATACAGTTATATGTAGCAGTCAATTACAAGGTTTCAACTCGTAAAAACTAAGAGATTTTGCTCTATTTTACTTCAGTTTTGCTCCCAAAAAATATAACTTACATATTTGTGCACTTAAAATATTGTTGCTCAGGCATTAGTGTCCAACTCTTTGAATATAAATGTACATAAATTTACACCATCTATATTAAATATTCTAAAAATAAGTGTTTTAATTGATAAATGCCATTAAATTGAGCACATTTAAAAAAATCAAACATTTAAAGATTACTGTTATCAATAGTTTCTTCACTCACATTAAATAATATGTCTGTTCCTCTCTCTCTCTCTCACACACACACACAGAGCTGCAAGTGGTATCAAGAAATCCTTATTTGATTCCTCCCAAATTAGTATCTCCAATCAAGACTATTCCACTAGGCTTTTTTTTTTTTATCCCATGCCTACATATCCATGTCTAAGAAGAATTTTTAATTTAAGAAGTTTAACTCCAACTGAAGATCTTCACCCCCAGTTATATTTTCTTCCTCAGAAACTGACAAGTCTATCCTTCCAGTAGCTCAGGCCAAACCCAAGGAAGTCATCTCTGCCTCCTTCCTTACCCTCAATGTCGTTGTTTACTCAGTCGTGCCCACTCTCTGCGACCCCATGGACTGTAGCCCGCCAGGCTCCTCTGTCCATGGGATTCCTCAGGCAAGGATACTGCAGTGGGCTGCCATTCCCTATTTGCAGGAGGATTCTTTACCACTAACCACCAGGGAAGCCCTCCTTTTCCTCATACTTTAATCAATGGTAAATTATACTGGCTCTACCTTCAAAATGTCACCAGAATTCACCCAGTTTTCCCAACCTTCACAGCTCTCACCCTATTCCAAACCACCAGCAGTTCTTGCCTAGAATACTACACTATGCAATGGTTTCCTGATTTAGTTTCACCTTCAGTATGCCACCCCCCGACAATGTTTCCTTTATATAGCAGTTAGTGGTTCTTTGATTCTGCCCCTTGCAACTGTTCTGATACCACACCCTACCATCCGGGTCTTCACTAACTCCATTTCAGCCCGACTGGTTTCCAAAATTGCTAAGCAGACTCGGGACTTGTGCATTTACCGCCACCTCTTCCTGGTAAACTCTTTCCTTAGCTATGCATGCACATGGCTTCTTTCTTCATGTTATTTAGGCTCCTGCTCACGTGTCACCTACTTAGAGCTCTCCCTAAATATCATTAAATATCATCCCTTGAATATCATTTAAATCATTTAAAATCATTAAGTGTTTAACGATATGTCATCTTACTCAGCACCTATTACTGATACATATCTTTTTGTCTGTATCTCCCCCCATTAGAACGCACGATCTATGATATAGCTTTTGTGTTCTTCACTGCTCCACCCCTAAAGCCAACATTTCCTACTCAAATGAAAATACTTGTAAGAACAGACAAAAAGAAGCAGTCAATACTTCATATATTACAATAATATAAGTATGCACTTAACAGACATTATCTCATCTGATATTATTAAAAACCTTCAATTAGGTATCACTGAATCCAAGGCTTATCCCAATATAAGAAATGATGTTAAAATGCTTCTTTAATATGCATCTTAGAAAAATGAAGTATCTAGTTTGATTGTTTTCCGTCAAATTGGTCAAACTGTTTTCCTCGAAATTGGCTGATTAAAATATGCTGCTGCTGCTAAGTCACTTCGGTCGTGTCCAACTCTGTGCAATCCCACAGACGGTAGCCCACCAGGCTCCCCCACCCCTGGGATTCTCCAGGCAAGGACACTGGAGTGGGTTGCTATTTCCTTCTCCAATGCATGAAAGTGAAGTCACTCAGTCACGTCCAACTCTTAGCAACCCCATGGACTGTAGCCCACCAGGCTCCGTGAGAAGCAAATAGGGAGCAGCAGCAAAGAGTAAATCCGTGAGCTAGACTACTGGGTTCAAATCTGAACTCTGTGCTTTTTAGCTACAAAACCTAGGTCAAGTTATAAACTTTGTATCTTAGTCTCTTCACTTGTTAAATTAAGCTATAATGGGTTAAATACTGGGTTTACTGTCATAGATATTACCAGCGCCTAGAAATACTGTACTGTCCTCAATAAATATGTGGAATGAATGAATATAATACTTCATAGCATTGAGTTTTACATGTGTTAGAACATATAAAGCACTCAGAATAACTTTGGCACATAATGAATGCTCAATAAATGTAAATGGTGGTGGTTATTCATTCAGCAGGCAGGTTAAAAGACAAAAAGACTTCTCATTTTGCCCCCAGCTCTAGATTCCTTACTCCTTTTCTCAACAGAGTTAACAGACTCAAAAGCACATTACAATTTTTACGGGCACAGGTAAAGAACTTTTTAGGAAAAACATTGCAAGCCTAACGGAGAAGGCAATGGCACCCCACTCCAGTACTCTTGCCTGAAAAATCTCATGGACGGAAGAGCCTGGAAGGCTGCAGTCCATGGGGTCGCTGAGGGTCGGACACGAGTGAGCGATTTCACTTTCACTTAAGAAAAGAATAAAGAATAAAATACTGGAACAAAGTGAAAAGGATAATATTCACCAACTGTGCAATACATGCCAGGGGCAGAGGTGACATGATTTTTTGGGTACTGGGGTAAAATGCGTATTTTGATGTATATTGGGGGGGTAAATGACTAGCGTCCAAAGCTCATGAATTAATGATTATTTCATAGTAGAAAACTACTTTTAGAAAATGTAAAAACATGAAATAAGTACTACCACAAGCAGTAGTCACAAGGGGAAAAAACTTATTGGTGTGTGAATTTTAAAGTTTTGAGCAACACTGCTCTGAAGAAACAGCTCTTAATTTGAGTACCATGGACTCTAGCTTTGGGCATTTGACCTCTGGTATGTTATATGCAAAACTGTATGTGAACATGCATAGGGGCATTATTCTGAGGAAAATCAATTATTTTCATCAAATTCTCAAAAAGAGTTAAAAACTATTGCTCCATAAATTTGTTAAAAACTATTGCTCCATAAATTTACAATCTAATATGACATTAAATATCACTATGAATAAAACAACACTAGATAGTATCTCACTATTAAATTGTTTAAAATTAAAAATTTACAAAGGTAAAAGTCTCTAAGTTCTTGTGCTAATACAAAATAGAAAGTTTTAATGTGTAAAACAATTAATTTATACAACTTCAGCTAGTGCTCACTGACTTTATTCCCTAACTAAATGTTTATCATACCTTTCCCACTAGTAACTTAAAGCCTCTTGAGAACAAAGGCTATTTGTATTTTCAGCATCAAGAAAAATATCTGGTATAACAAAGGCTTTATAAATGTTTGATGAATGAATCAATGACTCTCAGGAGGCCAAATTTTGCCAAATTAGAGTCAATAAGGGGCTTCTCCAATGGGTCAGGCGGTAAAGAAACTGCCTGTAATGCATAAGATCCAGGTTTGAGTCCTGGGTCGGGAAGAGCCCCTGGAGAAGAAAATGGCAACCCACTCCAGTATTCTTGCCTGGAGAATCCCANCAATGGGTCAGGCGGTAAAGAAACTGCCTGTAATGCATAAGATCCAGGTTTGAGTCCTGGGTCGGGAAGAGCCCCTGGAGAAGAAAATGGCAACCCACTCCAGTATTCTTGCCTGGAGAATCCCAGGGACAGAAGACACTGGTGGGCTATCATCCATGGGGTCACAGAGAGTCAGACATGACTGAACGACGACTAACAGTTTCAGAGTCAATAAGAATTTACTGAACTGCTTGCGATCTGCAACTGAGAAGAATACAAAGCATCTTTGGACATGGAGCCAAAAAACCCTGGTTAAAATCCCAGCAACACCATTTATTTCTGAGTTTCTCTTTTTTTCCATCTTTAAAAAGATGATTACATGCCTATCTCAAGCGTTACTGTGAGGACATTAATAGAGGTAATGCATATGAAAAGCTCAAGTAAGTATACAGGTTTTTAAATCTTGGATTATTTTTAAGTGAAGTTCTTCCTTTTAAATAGTGTTACACATTTCAGAAAACAAGTTCTACTTGTAAGGCAGATGGACAACTCAAGAAATTATATGTAAATATAAAATGATGGTGGAGAAGGAAATGGCAATCCACTCCAGTACTCTTGCCTGGAGAATCCCATGGACGGAGAAGCCTAGTAGGTTACAGTCCACGGGGTCGCAAAGAGTCGGACACAACTGAGCGACTTCACCTTCACCTTCATAAAATGATGGAGCATAGAAAAATTATTAAATAACTTTTCACATAAACACTGCACATCTTTGCATTTAGGCTTAACCTGAGGGAATCTCTTTTAAAAGTCTGAAATAGGACCTTGAAAAGAACAGGCACCCAATAAATAATTACCAGTTGACTATTTACTATGAGTATGGCCTTTGAGATGAGTTATATTTTTAATTTAACTGAAGAGGTTTTATTTATCCACAAAATATTTATACTATTTTATTTATAAATATTTTATTTATCTATCAACTATTTGTGCACCAACCATCCAATCATACTTGAAAAACTTTTGGTAAGGAAAGGAATTTACTAGTGGAATAAAGCTAAACTTAGGCACACCCATATTAAAGTTTATTCCTATGAGATATTTATAATATATCAGACAATCTTGGCATTTGTACTTTACTCTCCAACATGTTTACAATAACTTACCAATTTGGCTGATGAGCTGCCTGAACTGATCAAGGTAGCTTTGTCCCTCTGGGGTTATTCCAAGTTTTCTGATGCCTCGATTGAATTTTTCTGCTCTTTCAAAAGGATACTAGAGAGAAAATTTGAAGACTGCCATTATTAATAAAGACTCCTAAAACATAAAATACCTACCAAATCAATCACACCAATATCACTGTTCTAATGCTGGGAGGGATTGGGGGCAGGAGGAGAAGAGGACGACCGAGGATGAGATGGCTGGATGGCATCACGGACTCGATGGACGTGAGTCTGAGTGAACTCCGGGAGATGGTGATGGATAGGGAGGCCTGGCGTGCTGCGATTCATGGGGTCGCAAAGAGTCGGACACGACTGAGCGACTGAACTGAACTGAATTTTGCATTTCCATTGTGTTCAAAAAAATAATTACTGAATTTAATGACAAAAAATTATACATAGCACAAAAACTACCAATATTCATGGTCAATATAAACATTTTTAAAAGGAATAATTATGAATGCCACCGAACTTAAGATTTCCCATTACCAATATTAGTCTTCCAACTGCTCTATCAGATAGATAAAAGAAATCAATGCTTCCTAGAAACATCTGTTCAGAGATTTGTATTAAGTTTCCATGGGCTGAAAAGTATTCAGTTCAGTTCAGTCACTCAGTCGTGTCCGACTCTTTGTGACCCCATGAATCGCAGCACGCCAGGCCTCCCTGTCCATCACAACTCCCGGAGTTCACCCAAACTCACGTCCATCAAGTCGCTGATGCCATCCAGCCATCTCATCCTCTGTCGTCCCCTTCTCCTCCTGCCCCCAATCCCTCCCAGCATCAGAGTCTTTTCCAATGAGTCAACTCTTCTCATGAGTTGGCCAAAGTATTGGAGTTTCAGCTTTAGCATCAATCCTTCCAAAGAAAACCCAGGACTGATCTCCTTTAGAATGGACTGGTTGGATCTCCTTGCAGTCCAAGGGACCCTCAAGAATCTTCTCCAACACCACAGTTCAAAAGCATCAATTCTTCGGCACTCAGCCTTCTTCACAGTCCAACTCTCACATCCATACATGACCACTGGAGAAACCATAGCCTTGACTAGATGGACCTTAGTCGGCAAAGTAATGTCTCTGCTTTTGAGTATGCTATCTAGGTTGGTCATAACTTTTCTTCCAAGGAGTCAGCGTCTTTTAATTTCACGGCTGCAATCACCATCTGCAGTGATTTTGGAGCCCAGAAAAATAAAGTCTGACACTGTTTCCACTGTTTCCCCATCTATTTCCCATGAAGTGATGGGACCGGATGCCATGATCTTCGTTTTCTGAATGTTGAGCTTTAAGCCAACTTTTTCACCAATAAAAAAAGGTTTTTCAAGTCTTAGTCAATTTTTTTCAATTATTCATTTTATATAAGTAACAAATGGAAACAATTCTTATACAACAACAGCACCATTTATTTCTCTGAACATTAATTTCTGACTGAATAAACATGAGTTAATATAATTTCCTGCTAACTAATCTGTAATTTTATTAATTATTTTGCTGCTCTGACACTTAAAAGAATGAACAACTAAAATATAAGAAGGTAGAACTAGGTGATGCTTAAGAAGAGTAATAAAAATAGGTCTGGATGTGGCAAATCATACATAAAATCCATCCAAGCCTGCTGGTTTCTCTATCCACATGGCTATAGGCAGCCTCTGTACTGTTAACACTTCGAATTCACTTCACTACGGGAAAATTCAGTCCAGAGGGTGAAAGTAAAATAGCATTCTTATAAATTATTGGTGGGATTGTCAACTGGTACAGTATTTTAGAGTACTTGGCAACATGTATCAAAAATTTAAATAATCATATTCTTTGCCCTTTTCCGCTTCAAAGAATCTTTCAGAAACAGTCCCTAACACACGGAGATATATATGCAAGGATGTTACCTACAGCACTGTTGGTAGCACAGAGAAATCAGAGGCTACTGAATAACTATTTCTCAGTAGAAGGTTAAAGGAGTTACAGTATGCATCTTTACTATCAACTCTGCAAAAGACTGAGGTAGATCTATAGGTACTGACATGTGATAAGCACACTGCAAAACAGTATGTTTAGTATCAGTCCATTTTTGTTAAGGAGAAAAGCAGTATCTGTAATGCACAAATACATGTTTATCACACAGACGTCTGGAAGATGTCACATGACACTGTTAACAGCAACTGCTCTCAGAAAATGGAATTGGGAGAAAACAGAAATGAAGGAGAACATTTAGTTTAAATGTTAAACAATACATTGTTTAAATGTTTCAAAATGAGCACGTTCTGCTTTTGCATTATTTTAAAATGAAGAAAAGTAATACCTGGTTACATTCATCATTTACTTTTTCCTTACACTTTCACTTACAGAGAATGCAAAGGGTAAGAAATTACAAGGGAAAATACAGAAAACTGGAAGTCAAACCAGGGAGTTATGTGAAAAATAAAAAAGAAAAAATCCCTAACAGAGTAACTCATAATGAATTTCAGCATAAATATTTGCTATATAGGCAAATGCTGAAGAATAGGTTTGGTTCAAGACCCTGCAACAAGGCAAATACTGCAATAAAGTGAGTCACGTTAATTTTTTGGTTTCCCAGTGTAATACAATAGTTATGTTTTCACTGTACTGTATAGTCTATTAAGTATTCAATAGCATTACATATTAAAAAAATAACATACATGCCTTAATTTAAAAAAACTTTGCTGCTAAAAAAACGGTAACCATCATCTGAAAATGCAGGTTTGCTACAAACCTTCAATTTGTTAAAAAATACAGCACCTGTGAAGCACAGCAATGTAAGGTATGTCAATATATTCAACAGTTGAATCAAACCACCTTTTCAAAAGAATATGTAAAATACCTTATGATCATTTTGGTCCTTGATTTCCCTGAAAAACCGAATATCTTTAATCAATCTGGATTTGATATGCTCATCATACATAAATTGGCTAAATATATAGAACTTCTTTTTCAAAAACTGATAGGTGAAATTGACCTATAAAATTAAAATTGGAAAAAATATTTAAAAATTAATTTCAAATCAGTACTACTAAAAAAAATAATCCATTTATAAAGTCTAATTCATTTTGGACCTAAAATACTTAAGTAAATGAGGTTTTTAATTTCCAAAGTTTATAGAACTTTCTAAAAGCTCCTCTTAAATATTTTTATGACACAAAAAAAGAAATTTAAAAATATTCACATAATAACATGACTAAGAGCTATAGTGAGAATCATAAATCAGATTTGCCGATATGCTAGGTTTTATGTCATAAACCACATTCAGGAGATTATTACCAATCTGCATAAATGAATTCATACTAAAGTAAAAAATATGGTGCTCTTTGACCTTTCTTAAAGGAAGATAGTAAACATTCAATCATTTACCCATAAATATTTTGAGCACCTCTTACGTGCAAGACAATGTACCTGCTCTCATGTTAGACACTGCCCTTGTCATCACCAAGTGAATTCTAGTGGGAGTGACAGGCATTTTAAGACAAGTATAATACATGTTAAATAAACTAGGAAATCTCAACTGCAATAACCCGTAAAATGTGAAGTGTAGATGTTTTGAGAATGGATTAAAAGGCCCTGATCTAGACTTAGAAAACAATGAAAGTGTAGGGTTTAAGCTGCAATTAAAGTCAAAACAAGATTAATTCTGATCCACAGATGAAAAGAAACGAAGCCACTAAGTCGTGTCCAACTCTTTGCAACCCCATGGACTGTAGCCCACCAGACTCCTCCATCCATGGAATTTTTTAGCCAAGAGTACTGGAGTGGGTTGCCATTTCCTTCTCCAGGGGACCTTCCTGACCCGGGGATCGAACCTGGGTCTCTCGCATTGCAGGCAGACGCTTTACTGTCTGAGCCACCAGGGAATCAGCCTTGCATTAATTTCCATCCCCACCACCTTCAAATATTACCAATTATTTTAGCATATGTACGCCCATGTTAACTAACAGTCTTCATCACCCAGTTATAGAAATGGGTGCTTCTCAGAACTTTTCTTGCAGCTTAAAACATTGCTTTTTCTTGTTCTCCTCAGTTGTAGTAGTTCTTAGAAGATTATTACCCATCTTAATAGTGGGTAAATCTGCCAGTCTCTGATCTTATTTTTTCTGTGCTCAGCTCATCATCACCAGACATCAGGAATTTACATTTATTAGTGTGGTTAACTAATTAAAGGCTGTTTCTCCCACCAGAGTACAATTACTATGAGACCAAGCAATGTCTGTTTTTCTCATCTCAGCACCCAGCACAGTGCCTGAGACACATAAAATACAAGCATAATTACATGTTACATGAATGGTTGATAGATGAGGTCAAAGAAGAGTTTGATCCTGGAAGGTTCATAAATCTCTATGCAGATGACTCCTGACTTGAAATCTGAAACTCCATCCATGTCTCATTTTTCTATTGGTAACCACTAACAAAGAGTTCCAACCATGTTACTTATCAGCTCAAATACAGCTTCTCCACTACACTAAAAATGGTCCTTTGCAACCTTCCAGTCATATAACTTTTCCTTATTCCCTTACTCCCAAATATGCTTAATAATACTGTACTATTTAAACATTCTCATTATTCTTTCCTCAAGGAGAAACTGTAACCTGAAAAGCAGAGTAAATTTAAAGATTTCTCTTTTTCCAACAGAGGAAAAACAGCATATAAGCTCCAATGACTCATTCTCCCATATGCCCATTTTTAGGAAGATCTGAGATATTTTTTAGCAAATTGCTATTTTTAAGGGTATCAAATAACTAGTAAGTACCCTCCCTAAAAAAACAGCATGCAAGTGTTAAGTGTTAGTCACTCAGTTATGTCTGATTCTTTGCGACCCTATGGACTGTACCCCTCCAGGCTTCTCTGTCCATGGAATTCTCCAGTTAAGAATACTGGAGTGGGTTACCATTCCCTTCTCCAGGGGATCTTCCCAACCCAGGGATCAAACCTGGGTTTTCTGTGTTACAGGCAGATTCTTTGCCTGGTGGCAGAACCATCAGGGACTGATGTTAAATAAACTATCAATGATTTGCTTTCAAAAGCAACTTTTCAGAGACTATCACACAGTTCACATAGATATATATTTATGCTGATGTCTTCAAATCTCCAATGTTATTTATAATGATCTTGAGATGGTAAGACATTCTAAAGTGCCTTTTGAATCACACAGCTTCCATTTCCACCTTATATAACTTCAGTGCCAGATACTTCAATTACAACAAACAGAAAAATGGAAATTCAGGTATAATAGGAACAGTTTTTTCAATGAAAAAACTATTTTTAAACTTCCAAATTAAACAGCATCAAACATCTGTACAACACCCCCTCCCAGAAGGTTCTTACTGTTGTATTCATGATTCCTGTGCCATGTGTTCGAATTGAATTAGCAATATGCCGAATATTAATAGTGTTCAAATGTTTGTTATTACTTGTTCGTTCAATAAAAATCTGTAATAAAACAAACACAATCCATAGCAAACACTGGTCAGTTAATCTAAGAATTTTAGAACTCTATTTTATTAGAGATAATTGGAAAGTGATTCAAGAAGATAATACAGTCAAGCAAAGAAATAAATAATATCTCTAAACAATCACTGTTTCCTTTATTTTGCTAACTTTCACTGCTAAGAATCAATTCTTTGCCCCTCAGCTTTTCCTACTATACACCCACCCACATTAAAAACACTTTTTAATTTACTCACTTGATTATTGAGATTATAGAGGTATCGAGATACAAATATATGAATGTTTCTCATAATTTCCAAGACATCCAGGCCCTACAAAACAATCCACATATAAGTTCTATTATTACTTTAAAATAATCAAACTTATCAATATAGTAACTTACTGCTTACATTAAGTGAAGTGAAGTCGCTCAGTCGTGTACGACTCTTTGCGACCTCATGGACTGTAGCCTACTAGGCTCTTCTGTCCATGGGATTTTCCAGGCAATAGTCCTGGAGTGGATTGCCATTTCCTTCTCCAGGGGATCTTCCCAACCCAGGGATCGAACCCGGGTCTCCTGCATTGTAGACAGACGCTTTACCACCTGAGCCACCAGGGAAGTCCGCAAATTGCTTATATTAAGTCACCCAATATTTTTAAATTATTTTAAAGAACTACAGAAAACATACAACCAAAGGTTAGAATAGGCTTCTGACACACACAATCAGGACTAACTGCTTGGGGAAATCTGACTGTTATACCTTTTGTGTAGACAGGAAAAGTTAAAACTTCAAAGATCCATGACTCACATAATTTCCCTACCACTTCTGAGAATATTTGTCTTTCCAAGGATTTTTTTCTATATTTTTTAGAAAGTAAATTAACAGCCAGATTCTAAAAGGCAGCCAGACTATGTGGTGATCNCTTCCCAACCCAGGGATCGAACCCGGGTCTCCTGCATTGTAGACAGACGCTTTACCATCTGAGCCACCAGGGAAGTCCGCAAATTGCTTATATTAAGTCACCCAATATTTTTAAATTATTTTAAAGAACTACAGAAAACATACAACCAAAGGTTAGAATAGGCTTCTGACACACACAATCAGGACTAACTGCTTGGGGAAATCTGACTGTTATACCTTTTGTGTAGACAGGAAAAGTTAAAACTTCAAAGATCCATGACTCACATCATTTCCCTACCACTTCTGAGAATATTTGTCTTTCCAAGGATTTTTTTTCTATATTTTTTAGAAAGTAAATTAACAGCCAGATTCTAAAAGGCAGCCAGACTATGTGGTGATACACTATTTTTCAGGCATTGTGCAAGGTTCTTTATATGGAATTCTCAAAAAGATATTATTCTTCTAAATTCCACAGCTGATCACACTCTGTTTTTTCAGTCTTTTATCTTTACTGAGGCTTTCAATAGCTAAATTAAAGATCTCTCTTGGTAAATGACACATTGCACTTGAAAATATGTGGACTATTTTCAAGTACCTTTTGATATTGATTTCTAACATAATTCCAAAGTGATAAGAGAACACTGTATGACTTCAGTTACCTTTAGACCATGAAATTTTTACACTTGATGTCCCTGGATATGTTCCAGTGTCTCCTGGTTTATAGTCTATGGGAACTTAAATAGAATTTCCATCCTGGTATTGTGTGAAAATTGTATAAATCTTAATTATGTTGAATTGATTCATAGTGTTTTTCAGGTCTACTATATCCTTCTACTTTCTATTCATTAATTTTTGAGAGTCTGATAAGGAAACTCCAACTAAAAATCTTAATTTATCTTAAAAAAATAATTGTAATGTATAGTGGACTATATGTAACTTTGTTCTGTATTTTGTAAGTCTCCTATAAATGTGTTACTATACTTTCATAATTTAAAAAATAAAAAAGGAGGACAAAAATAAATTCCACAGCTGAAGAAAATGAAACTAAGAGTTCTGCAAAGTCAAAGAGCTAGGAAGAGGCAAAACCCAGGGATTTTAGAAAGTCTAATTCCAAATCTTTATGCTTCTTTTAATTATACTGCTGCTGCTAAGTCACTTCAGTCGTGTCCGACTCTGTGTGACCCCATAGACGGCAGCCCAACAGGCTCCCCCGTCCCTGGGATTCTCCAGGCAAGAGCACTGGAGTGGGTTGCCATTTCCTTCTCCAATGCGTGAAAGCGAAAAGTCAAAGTGAAGTCGCTCAGTCGTGTCTGACTCCTCGCAATACCATGGACTGCAGCCCACCAGGCTCCTCCGTCCACGGGATTTTCCAGACAAGAGTACTGGAGTCGGGTGCCATCACTGTCTCTGTTTAATTATACTAGACCATCCTGAATATAAGGACTTCTCAAATGACTCAGTGGTAAAGAATCCACTTGTCAACATAGGAGATGCAGGTTTGATTCCAGGGTCAGGAAGATCCCCTGGAGAATGAGGTTGTAACCCACTCCAGTATTCTTGCCTGGAAAATTCCGTGGACAGGGGAGCCTGATGGGCTATAGCCCACGGGTTCGTAAAGAACAGGACACGACTGAGTGACTGAGCTCACCCATATGTACCTTTACTATACAAGTTACCTAATAAGAATCCTTCATTCTTCAGTGAGTACTCTAATATCTAATGAATGGTATCATGTAAACTATTCCATAGCTTTTCTAATTGGGGCTCAAAGTAATATCAAAACACCCCTTTGATTAAGTTTTTATTATAGATTTTCTCACATTTTAATCTAAAAATTTACTCATTATTTTTCTTCCACTAGGCTACAGGTACATGAGCTAAGACTGTTTCTATTTATTTCTGTATCCCTAAAAATACTGAGGGCTTCACAGGAGACTCAGTGGTAAAGAGTCTGACTGAAAAGCAGTCAATGGTTTCAATCCCTGGGTCAGGAAGACCCTTGGAGAATGAAATGGCAACCCTCTCCAGTAACGCAGTGCAGTGTCTAACAAATTTTTGATAATAAATATTAATTTTATAAATAAGTGAATGAAAGGATATACAAACTGATCCTGGACCTGGCCCCTATATATGCAGTAAGATGGAACGAAAAATTATGATCTTCCAATTTTGGAACTGAATTAATGGGTTTTAGTAAATATTATATCTGGATTATCTTAGAAAGAATTACATGCAAATTAACTGAAAACAAATCTTTGCCCTCCTGAGATAACAACCATATTGTAAATTAGCTTACTGAATTTATAAAGCTAAATATTTTGCACTCAAGTTAAAAACAAATACAATTTTATAAATTTAACCATTTTTCTAAGATATTAAAGCACATATATTATATCTAGTTTAAAATTCTTAACTCTGACCTTGACTAAACTTGTAAAAGTTCAGTAGAAGTCACCTCACTATCCTGATTTGTTTCTGAAAAGCTGCATGTAAAAATGTATGTACCAAAATTTCAACAAAAGGTAAAGTATAAACATTTGGAAGCATGTGATAAACTCTTTCATAAAGCAAATCAGCACTAATTTTTTATTCTTCTCAACTATGAGCTTTTTATATATAGTAAATATTTTCTTTTCACTTTCAACTTTGAAATATAAACATGGTACTAAATAAAAATTTTTTTTTAATTGTCTTAGAGAAATACTATTAAGCTACCATTAGACTATACTAAGAACACTTTATACTATACCTGTTCCAAAGTCTGACTAGGAAGATGGGCCTCTGTCATAACCAATCCATAACGCTGAGTAGCTAAATTTCTCATTTCACTGTAAGTAGCCCAGTCATGAAGAGCTACTGTCGTTAGATTGTAGAAAGTCTTGTCTAGGTAGTGAGTTACATGAGCTTCAAAACAAACAAACAAACAAATCAAAACTTTTTTTTGATTCACGGTAACAGTAGGAAAGGAAGAAAAATGACACTAAAAAGCAACAACTTGTCTTTGAACATTAAATTTCTTCCTTTAAAATAAGGTGCTAGGAATGGGACTTCCCTGGTGATGCACTGAGTAAGAATTTGCCTGCCAACACAGAGGACACGGGTTCAATTCCTGGTCGGAAGATTTCACAAGCCACGGAACAACTAAGCCCGAGCACCACAACTAATAAGGCTGTGCTCTGGAGTCCACAGGCTGCAACTACCGAGCCATGTGCTACAACTACTGAAGCCTGTGCTTCACAAGAGAAGCCACCACCACAAGCAGCCCACGCACTACAATGAGAAGTCGCTACTTGCTGCAATTAGAGAAAGCCCACACACAGCAACAAAGACACAGTCCAACCAAAAATAATAATAAAAAAAGCATTAACTGAAAGGACTGAGAGCTAAAAAGTACTCTTTAAGTAATAAAATAAACTGCTAGGAAAACAAAAATGAAGAAACAAAAAGGAATTCCAGAATAAATGGACTAATACAAAGATTTTTCTCAAGGTTTCGTTTTTGTTATTTGTTCTAACAGAGCAAACACATATAGAATACGACCCTAAGAAGAAAACCAGGACACTCACCTCGAATGTCAATGAAACGATTGAAAAACCGAATTGGATTCAGAGAGAAAAAAAGGGCCAGGTCTTTCATGCCAACTTTGAAAGGGTTTCTGTCATCCAGCTTTAAATGAGTATGCACAGAAAGTCGCAGGTCCTTCTCTATTTCTTTGCACAACTTGTCCAGCAAATGCTATTCAGAAAAGAATTGATATCTTAAATTTTCAAAATGATAGTCCAATTGTATGATTCTTCTAGATGTCCATGTTCTCAATGTGAAGAGCTTTATACTCAGTACAATGATGAAAAAATTTGTCAAACTGTCAAACTAAATACACCCTGGTAAAATATTGTTTCACTGGGAAAGTGAAATTATTTTGCTATCCATTTTAAATCAATGACTCTTTTTAACCAGGAAGCAGTCAGATGAGTTCTAATGAGTTCATTAGTATTTTAAGTATAATACCCTTGCAAAGAAAATCAAAAGCTAATCTCTGGTAGTTTCACCACAAGGAACATGAATATACAACATGAAGCATAAAATTTACATAAACCAGAACAAAGGAAAGAAGATCCTGAGAACATGCAAGAGGAAAATTTTTGAATGCTTCCATGTAAAATTACTAAAAAACCACAAAACTCACTGAGTTAACATCAATGAAATTAATCATCTTTTCTGGTGTAACATGGGGTTCTAAATACTGACCAAGACATGTACCTTATTTTCTAAATATGAATATTCAGCATGAGAAATTATATTAAAAGTCTCACATTTTTATCAAACCTGAGTAAGGTTTATATTGTAAAACTCACTCATTTTTAATTCCTCCCTCCATATAAAAATACTGCTGGTTGAAAATGCAGTTTTAAAGACAGCAGTGTTTATAACACACACTTCTTTAGAACAAGGAGAGATGCATTTAAATTGTTACACAAGAAACAGGATTTACTTTTAAATATAAAAGATTTCAGTCATTAGCTCTCAAAATGAAATTCAACATTGATAGTTGTCTTAACTGTATTACCACGAGCAGCAGACAATATTCAAACTAATTTTGCATTTGCAGTCTTCTAATGCATAGGACTTTAAATTCAAATATACTACTTACTAAAGTAAAAGAAAAAAATAATTCCAAATTCCTAATCTGGATTTCTATACAAAAAATTAGGAATTAAAGACCAATTACAGTTCTTTTGTTCTAGACAGTGATTTGTAAGAATCATAAATTTGTGAAAGTCTGCTTCAACCCTAAAAGTTTTTCCAAACACTGCATTCTAAAGACATCTCAAGCTTTTCAATCTCAAATGTTACCTCATTTAAAATTTCCATAATTTCCTTGTCATAGCAATCGAGAAGTATTTCACAGGACTCCAAATGCCTTGCGTGCATCATGGCAGGCACACAGTCACGTAAAGCGCTGAACATGTACTAAAGAGGAGGATTAGAATGTACATGAATTTAGAAAAACTACAGCTTTGAATTACATTACAGAAGTTACCTATCTTAAAAGACAAAGCCTCAATCTGAAGGCTGTTTTTCTACCCATGACTACCTTACTTTCCTAAGTAAGAGCTGAATTTTATTCTCCAAAGCATATGCTAATACCAAAAAAAAAAAAAAGAAAAAATCACATTAACGAATCCTTTTTATCTTAAGCATTCAAATACATTCATTTCCATAAGGAAATGGAAAGATCTGAATACCTTGCTGAAAAATAAGTCAATTATTTTGACACAAACTAAAACCCAATGAAATGAGAATGATTAGGAATATAAGAGTTAAATATATATTCAAATTAATTCATTTGTATTAATATAAAATTTATATGCATAGCACTGTTAAAAAAACAGCACCAGTTTTTAAATGGTTTATTAAATGATCTATTTTAAAATTACTTAAAATGGTTTATACAGTGAATTTAAAAAATGAAGCAATAATGTTCTTTATTCTTTTACTTACATGTAGTCTGGCTGCATCAACAGCATTTTCATATACGTCATCTAAATAAATTGGGAAGACAGCTCGATGCCAGTACAGAAAACAACAGTCACATTGTGTCTGGACTCTACAATGTAAAGTAGTAATTAATGGTACCAAAAGTGAAGTAAGCCCCCAAAATAATGAAAAGAATGGCATTATATACTGTAAAGGTAAGAGCTGTCTATTCATATCTGTATTCCCTATATCACTTAACCCAAAATTAGCATAGAAAAGTCACAAAATAAATATTTTTCAAATAATGGTAACAAAACAGTCCAATATCTGACACTGTTGGAATTTTATAAATGCATTTTAGTTTTAAAGCATACATAAAAACATATAACTTTACCACAGTTTAAATTTTCAGTATTATTTGATATGACCAGACTCACAAGACCTGCACCACCTGCACCATTTTACCTGTCTCAAGGCTGAAAAGGAGACCTTTCAAAAAACTGTGACCAAAACAGCAACAACAAAAACCAGTGGCACTCCACCTATTTATCATCTTTGCCAAGTGACTATTTCACACTTTATAGGGCAACAACTTGATCACAAATATCTTATAGCGAAGAAAAGTTCAGTATTTCTTCCATGGATAGAAAGTCAAATGCCATGAACTACAAAAATCTGAGCTTCTCAGAATAACAAAAGCATTATGCTATAAATAGGAGCATTAAATAAAAATTGGGCTGTAATCTTAGTTCGACTGGAAATCAAAATTCCCCTCTAAGAAACTCAATGCTTATTTCATAAAAAGAAAACAACAAAGCCACAGGAGTTATACAAATAACCAAAAATGAATCCATCTTAGTGACTGTCTAACCAACAATGTAACTCAAATTCTGTCCCAAATAAAATTATGGAAGACTATGTGAGATGGCTCTAAGTCTCTCACAAGTAGATGAAGCTTTGTTACAAAGCAGCAATTCTGAGTCCATTAGAGATACCCATCACAATAAGTACAATAGTTCCAGAGTCTGCCAGATGCTCTAAGGGCTATATCACATTTTTCAAGTGAGTTCTTCCAAAACCTATATCCTTACTACAGAAGACAAGTAAAAGAAATACAAACCCTTGTCAGAGTCTTATTCTAGTCATGCCACAGAAATTAGGAGGAACCAAAGGTTTACCTCGATTATATTCCTTCTACTGCTAGACTATTTAAAAAAAAAAAGCCCTGATGTTTCCATCACCCGTATCTTTTGTTACCATTAGCTCTTCCTACTTACCTTTCTCGAAGTTCACTGATAAGATCCAGCTTCTTCATGACTACTTGAAGTGGAAAGAGTTCTTCATCTTTAAATGTTTTCTATTAGGGAGGGAAAAAGCACAGAGAAGTTGCACTTGAAGGATAGGTTTCTTAAGTCAGTAAAAAGGGAAATGTGAAACCTCAGGTCTCATTTTTACTCTGTAAATAACAGCAATACACTTACCATTTGTGTGCCCACACTCAATGCCAAAGAAACAATTAGTCGTCGCTGCTTTGTGCTTGGTCCATTTAGAGTGTTTTCAGCCAAAACTAGAGCAGAGAGCACATCAAGACGCTGTTCACTATATTTTTTGTCAGAAATTACTCTTTTCTTAAAGATAAAAGGAAACAGGACATACCAGCTTTAAATTTGAGGCAGTATCAAAAGACTCATGAGGAAAAATTTTTCAGTTATCTTTTCCATGATTCAACTTAACAGCACTTAAGACAAATACTTTCCCTGTTCACTTCTTATGATGTCAGATGCTTTATTTCCATAACATTCTTGCTGAGCACTGTCAGGAACAGCAAATTACTAGGCATACCTCCAAATTACCGTATCAATTTAACAAGGAAATAATTTAAGAAAGACACAATGTTATTTTAATAATGCACAGTATGTCCTTTTTAAGTAGAACTGTGTTAATGCTGGAAATTCAGGCTAAAGATAATCCTGATCACTCTCAGTAAAATCATGGAATACCTTGGAGATTATAACCAAGAATACTGTGGATAAACACGCTTAACTAGAAAACACAAAACAACAGAAGGGCAAACTAGAAAGATAATGTAATTATGCTTTTATACCTTGGCCACAGAAATAGAATTAAGAGCCTGATGCTGAAGGTGCTGTGTTATATGTGAGACTGAATCAGCCACAACCATGCTTCTCCTGTAGAACATATGCTCTATCGCCTACAAAGAATCAGAAGTGATTCTGTGAGAATCAACTTAAAACTTAAAAATATTTAGGCACAATTCTAGAATATCTTTATGACTTTGGGCCTGGTAAGAAATTTATAAATGAGATGAAAAAAGCACTACTATAAAGGGTAAGACTGGTCAATCCAACTGTATTAAAATTATAAATGTGTTTATCAAAAGCCACTATAAAGAAAATTAAAAGATAAACCAATGTATGAGAAAATACCTGCCACACACAAGGGATTAGTACTCAGAATATGTAGACACCAAACGAATCAAACACTTTATGAAGGCAAACAGTTCAACAAATACCTGAACAAAAGACATGAAAATATTTCTCACAAAAGAAACAGTTAATAATATTTGAAAAGATATTATCATTAATCATCAGGGAAATGTTAAGTATAAAGTCATCTATAAACACTATTTCATAAGTATACATGCACACACACACACACACACACACACACAAAAAGTTGATAATACCAATGTTGGCCAAGTAGGGAACTGCAGAAATCTAATATATTGACGGAGATATGTAAACTGATGTTAACTACCTGGAAAAATAATCTGCCATCATCTTAAAAGCTGATTATATACATAGCATAAAACCCAGCAATCCACTCACAGGTTTATAACACTTCATAAAAACTTTTGCACAATTATACCAAGAAACATAAATACAAGAATGGCAACATGATTTAAAATAGCAAAAACTGCCCAGGAAGACTACACCGTAATGAAAATTAATGAGCTACAGCTACTCATTCCAACATGGTAAGACCCAATAAAAAATTCTGAGTAAAAAGAAACCAAGCCAAAGAATACACGAGACACCACTCCATTAATACAAACTTCAAAAACATTCATAACTAAACAACGAGTGGTTGGTAAGTTCAGTCATATGCCACAAACTAAAAAGAAGTTCAGGACAGCAGGTCCTCCAAGAGGGTAGATTAGGGTGCAGTCCGGGAAGGACAAGACAGGGGGCTTTGAAAATACTGGTAACATTCGCTTTCCTAAATGGGATAATAGGTTTTTAAGTGTTTAGTATTTTTAAATTATGCATACATATTAAATATAAGATATACATGCATTTATACATATATATACTTCTGTATTTGCATTTCATTAAAAATAAATATAATAATACCTTAAAGGAAAAAATGGCTAAAAATCTAAAGACAAGATCTCCAAACTACATTTATTTCCTAAGCAAATCTAAAGCCACTATTAACAGAAATTCACTAGCAAATCTTTAACTCAGGTTTTACAAAAAGCTACATGTAGGCTCTCCTGCCTATGAGTTTTATTTTTGCACTTAAGAGTATGCTAAGAAACATTTTACCACATCTTCAAAAGCTTTCAAATCCCAAGATTACAACACTTCCTCTAAATTACAAAATAAACAGCCTCACGCCTCATATGCATTTTAATACTATAAAATATAACATTTTATGTGTAGTTTTTAAAACTCATGCAACACACTTAGAACTTCCATGAGTAAAACTACTAATATTTTGACTAATCTTTTCATTTTCCTTCTTTTCTCTTTGACTACATGTTAACTTTTAATAAAGTTTAAGTATATTGGCCAGTCGCAGAAAATTATTCAAGAAATTTCTGTCACTGGCTAGTTCCTTTATCTAAGAGACAAATACACATTCCCATAATTTTTTATACTCATACTCAAGAAGTCAAACCTTACCCCCCAAAATCCTACTTTATGCTTAGGTCATTTCTCAATGATAATGGCAAGGTAAAATAATCCAAAACTTACCTTGAGAAGTTCAACAAGCCTGCATAATGCCTTAACTGATGTTTTGGTCATTGGCTTTTGCATGGACATGTAGAGATTCATTGTGGTTTTAATAATGGTACTAATACTATAAGCATACAAAAAGCCCTATAAAAAACCAATATAAAACATCAATTAAAATCACAATAAAAGGTTTCATTTAAGATTTCATTCTGTGTGATAATAATTCTTCAACTCGCTAATATCTAGTGTTTCTAGAGTGAATTTAAGATTTTTGAAATACTCTTTACATGCAGTATTATACGTGGTGGTGAAGTTTCAAAGCACCCCTTTAAAGTTATGCAACCTATCACATACTAGAAGGTTAGTCCTATTGACATTACAGTATATAATTGCAATTAAAGAATATTTCCATTAAAAAAATAAAACTTTCAGGGAAACAACTGGGATGTCAGGAAGGTATCTATTCATTCTTATGTTACCTGCCAGACAAGAGGATTAAAGACTCCTATTTGCTGCAGCTTAAGACAAGAGCTGAGGGCTCTAAGGAAGTAGGAACTGAAAAATGAGGAGAAAGAGAGCTGCTCTCTGGCCAATACAGACATTCAACAGCATTCCTCAGTTCCAAACCAATCTACCCTTTCTTTCTCACCCAGACCAACCCCTACCATCTATCTGCTACCATGTCCCCTGCTTATGTTGTTGCTAATCGATTTTCTCTCCTCTCCTTCCAGCCCCAAGAACAGGGTCTCTCTTACCCTTCTACTTATAAAGGAAGCCAGAAGTCCTGTGAGGATTAAAAACAATTTAGTGCTAATAAACCCAAGGAAACAGTATAGAATACAAAATAAGAAAAAGGGTATTACTTCTCAAACATATTTTCATTGAGATCCAGAAAGGACACACAGAAACAGAATCATGCAGATTCTTTGGGTTTATAAAGAAGGACCAAAAAGAGACACATGTACAGTTTAGAGATGAACCTAAACTATATTATTGTGAATAGACCCAAGGAGCCAGGGCACTGGCAGCAGCCAGGGATTCTCAACCTTTCCTTCCAGCTCCATCGTGAGTAACAGTGGCTGACTAGAGGAATGACACAATGCAGGGAGGGGGAGCTTTCTGTGAACCAATAATAACGGTGAAGAGATGCAACACAATTAAGAGGACTAAGAAATGAGAGAGGAGGTAGCTTCCTAAGAGGTGACAAGAAGATCAGAGCTTGGGGTATACATGCAGCAAAGAGTGGCAAGTCTTACCTTGTCAGCTACAGGGCTATCACACCAGACCCTGAACCTACTGCAGCACTGGGAAAAGTTAAAAAGCAGAGACAAGGAGCAAGGAAAGTGTCTCTAAGGCAGCCAGAAAAAGAGGGTTTTTTGGGGGGAAAAGTGGGAGGGGGCAGAGAGGTCACAAGTTACTATCACCTCATTCCCAAATTAATTAATGGTCATTAATTTGTGAAGGATATACATGAAGGATGACTTTTAAACATCTAAATGGGGTGGGGGAATGTCTGGGGTCTGTTTCTATAAAAGGCAAAATAGATAAGTTGGACCAACCTTCCTGTATAAACAACCAGAAAATCTGGACAAAACATTTTTTTTTAACTGTTGGAAGGTATCAAAGAGCTATCAAGAAAATAAACCACAAGGCCATGATAGTGAAAAGACAGAAACCCAGAGACATGAGCTCGGCATCTGAGGCTGCTTTCCCATAAAGGCATCTGCCCGTTCCAAAAGAGGATAACAGAGACGGAAGCCAGACATATCTTTCAGGATCCCTGAGGATAAAAACAGGAGCTCATGGCCCATCAAGAAGAGGGGGGAGTCCTGCTGAATCAACCAGGCTCTGAGTTGGGATTCTTAAAAACTACCCCCTAAAAAGTAAGGGTGACGTAGAAAAAAACAGCCATCATACAATTTAGGTCCCAATTTAGATCATCTAAACCCATGACCGGGCTGAGGTAATCTCAGCTACTAGTTGTCCTAGACTAACGCGTATTGGAAGCAAATATTAAATCCTCCCTAGAGGAAGAAAAACAATACCCAGATCTTCAAATTATCTTTATAGTTCTATATACAATTTGTGTTATTAAAAATCACTAGGCATACAAAGAGATAAGATATACTCAAAAAACAAAAAATAGATTAGAAATAGCTAGATAATGGAATCATTGGACATGAGCTTCAAAGTAATTACGCTAAGTATGCAAAATGAAATAAAACACAAAATTATTTCAGAAAATTGGAAACTATAAAAAAGAAACAAACTGAAAATTAAAACTAAGAAAAAATTTTAAAAGTCAATAGATTAATATTAAGTCAGTAGATTTAATAGTAGGTTAGATGAAGAAATAATTAAAACAGAGAATAGAACAGGAACAGTACTTAAGGAGTTGATGACTGAGAATTTTCCACAAATTCCAAAAGCTTTACAAATCCCAAGTAGCAAAAACACATAGAAAACCTCATGTAGGTGCATCAAAAAATACTGCTTAAAAACCAAAAAGTAAATTTTATAAGCAATCCAACAAAGACATATATTGAAAAAAACAGCAAAACTGACAGCTGCCTTCTCAACAAAAACAAAGGAAGCCAGAAAAGAATAAAAAATTAAGTGAAATTTTAACAGGTATTCCGCAAGTAGAAAAGATGAGGGGTGCAACAAGGGCAAAAGCCACAGAACAGGTAAATCTAAGGGTAAATCTAAATGAATACTATTAAAAACAACAGCAACAATGCCTTTCATGGTTTAAAATATACGTAAAATCAAAAGACACAACAGCAGCATAGGTGAGAAGAGGTAAACAGAATTAAAAGGGCTTAAGAGCCTTATCTGGAGAAGGAAGTGCCAAGTACTCTTGCCTAGAAAATGCTATGGACGGAGGAGCCTGGTGCAGTCTACTGTCCATGGGATCGCAAAGAGTCAGATACGACTGAGCGACTTCACTTCACTTCAAGAGCCATGTACTGTCTGGAAAGTGAATTACTCACTTATATTGGAGTTGAATGTTCAATAATGCATCTTAAAATCTCTACAGTAACCACTAAAAGAACAGTAAAATACTGAATGAAAGTAACAGAAGGAAAAATAAAATATTCAAAAGAGAGCAAGAAAAGAATATAGACACAGAACAAGTGAGACAAACAGAAAGCAATTAATCAGGTGCTAATTAAATATGAATATCAGTATTGACATACATAAGAGTTTCATTGGGGAGAAATACATGTTGCTTAAACACAACCAAGATGATCACAATGGTGTGATCACTCACCTAGAGCCAGACATCCTGGAATGTGAAGTCAAATGGGCCTTAGAAAGCATCACTACGAAAAACGCTAGTGGAAGTGATGGAATTCCCGTTGAGCTATTTCAAATCCTAGATGATGATGCTGTGATAGTGCTGCACTCAGTATGCCAGCAAATTTGGAAAACTCAGCAGTGGCCTCAGGACTGGAAAAGGTCAGCTTTCATTCCAATCCCAAAGAAAGGCAATGCCGAAGAATGCTAAAACTACCACACAATTGCACTCATCTCACACACTAATAAAGTAATGCTCAAAATTCTCCAAGCCAGGCTTCAGCAATACGTGAACCGTGAACTTCCAGATGTTCAAGCTGGTTTTAGAAAAGGCAGAGGAACCAGAGATCAAATTGCCAACATCTGCTGGATCATGGAAAAAGCAAGAGAGTTCATAAAAAATATCTATTTCTGCTTTATTGACTATGTGAAAGCCTTTGACTGTGTGGATCACAATCAACTGTGGAAAATTCCAAAAGAGATGGTACTACCAGACCACCTGACCTGCCTCAAGGCTGTATATTGTCACTCTGCTTATTTAATTTCTATGCAAAGTACCTCATGAGAAATGCTGAGCTGGAAAAAGCACAAGCTGGAATCAAGATTGCCGGGAGAAACATCAATAACCTCAGATATGCAGATGACACCACCCTTATGGCAGAAAGTGAAGAAGAGCTAAAAAGCCTCTTGATGAAAGTGAAAGAGGAGAGTGAAAAAGTTGGCTTAAAGCTCAACGTTCAGAAAACGAAGATCATGACATCTGGTCCCATCACTTCATAGGAAACAGACAGGGAAACAGTGGAAACAGTGTCAGACTTTATTTTGGGGTGCTCCAAAATCACTGCAGATGGTGACTGCAGCCATGAAATTAAAAGACACTTACTCCTTGGAAGGAAAGTTATGACCAACCTAGACAGACTGCATATTCAAAAGCAGAGACATTACTTTGCCAACAAAGGTCTGTCTAGTCAAGGCTATGGTTTTTCCAGTAGTCATGTATGGATGTGAGAGTTGGACTGTGAAGAAAGCTGAGTGCCGAAGAATTGATGCTTTTGAACTGTGGTGTTGGAGAAGTGTCTTGAGAGTCCCTTGGACTGCAAGGAGATCCAACCAGTCCATTCTGAAGGAGATCAGTCCTGGGTGTTCTTTGGAAGGACTGATGCTAAAGCTGAAACTCCAGTACTTTGGCCACCTCATGCGAAGAGTTGACTCATTGGAAAAGACCCTGATCCTGGGAGGGATTGGGGGCAGGAGGAGAAGGGGACGACAGAGGATGAGATGGCTGGATGGTATCACCGACTCAATGGACAGGAGTTTGGGTGAACTCCTGGAGTTGGTGATGGACAAGGAGGCCTGGCGTGCTGCGATTCATGGGGTCGCAAAGAGTCGGACACAACTGAGCTACTGTACTGAACTGAACTGAAAGGAGATACACATTAAATAAAGGAGCCAAACAGGCTGCAAATAAAAGGATGGTAACCGATGGACCTTGCAGACAGACCTAATTAAAAGAAAACTGGTAGAGCTAGCTATGTTACTATCACACAAAAGAGACCTATGACAAAAAGCATTACCAGACATGATAAAAAGGTTTGACTCACCACTAAACTATAACAATTCTAAATGTTATGTGCCTATTTAGTCTCAAAATACATAAAATGAAAGTTGACGAAGCTACAAAGGATAAATAAGACAAATCTATAACACAGTGGGAGATTCCAACCCAATTATCTCAGTAACTGACAGAATATTCAGACAGATAATTAAATATGATCCTACTTGATATATATAAAATATATATATAATATATATAATACCATGACCAACAAAAAGCAAACTACGTTCTTTTTAAGTGTACATGAAATGTCTGCCAAGGTGGTCCATAGCCCAATCCACCATGCAAATCTCAACAAACTTCAATACTGAAAAGTATTTCCATACTGGGAGAAATCAATAATAAAATGGTAACTAGGAAATCCTCATGCATTTGGAAATGAAGAATTCTATTTCAAAACAGTCAAGAGAGCAAAGAAGAAATCAGAATGATTTTTTTTAAGTATTTTGAAGTAAAGAATAATACAGATACAACACATCAAAACTTATGGGATACAGCTAAGAAGTCAGGACTTGGAAGGAGTGTAGATTTGCATGTATTAGATGCATATATTAAAACCATATATTAGAAAATCTAAACAAGTCACACAGATTCAAGCTTACGTGCTGCTGCTGCTGCTAAGTCACTTCAGTCGTGTCCGACTCTGTGTGACCCCATAGACAGCAGCCCACCAGNGATACAGCTAAGAAGTCAGGACTTGGAAGGAGTGTAGATTTGCATGTATTAGATGCATATATTAAAACCATATATTAGAAAATCTAAACAAGTCACACAGATTCAAGCTTACGTGCTGCTGCTGCTGCTAAGTCACTTCAGTCGTGTCCGACTCTGTGTGACCCCATAGACAGCAGCCCACCAGGCTCCCCCGTCCCTGGGATTCTCCAGGCAAGAACACTGGAGTGGGCTGCCATTTCCTTCTCCAAATCAATTTCCGTTTTAAACACAAAAACATATCCCACCCTTCACAGTTCTCTCACAGTGTACCTTCTGTACAGTGGATTAACAAATAAATGATCCAAACATTCTAAGAAAAAAGATGCAACTACCTGTATAAAAATATTACATCTACTGGTGAGGTCTTCGGCAAATTTATCCATTCTCTGTTCTTTAGATAAAATAGATTCCATTTTCATCATCCATGAGCTCACAAAGACGTAGTAAGACTGTACATCTCTAACAAAGGAAAATATTGAGGCTATTCAGCACTGGAAAGAAAATTTACTTCCATTTCTTCATACTGGCTAGAATAAAATATTTCCTGGCAGCAGTCAATTCATCTTTCAGATTTTTTTTTTTTCAGATTTTCAAAATATACATGTTATACATACACACATCATTTACTTAAGCAACAAATATTCACTGAATGTCTACACAGGCCAGGCATTGTTTTTCAGTACTAAAAACAAAAAACAGCATTAAACAAAAGACAAAAATCTGTGCTCCCATGAAGCTTATGTTCTAGAAAGAAGAGTTGTGCAATAAAGCAATCAATAACTGAACTCTGAGATGTCAGATATGTGCTTCGGAAAAAATACAGCAGGGAAAAGTGACTGGGGCAGCAAGTACAATTTTAAACACAGGGATCAAAGTAGCCTTATTGAAAAAGTGATCGTGAGCCAAGATTAGAAGGAGATAATTAAGTAATCCATGCAAATATACAACAGACGAGCATTTTAGGAAAGTAAACAAATACAATCATCTCAAAACCGAAGAGTGTGTGCCATGCTCAAGTACTAAAGGAAGTCAGGATGACTGAAGAGCAGAGAAGCGGGGTGAGAACAGAAAAGGAGATCAGAGATACACAGGGGTGAGTGGGCTGGAGGAACAGGTAAAGTGGAGAGTAGAAAGGGATTTGTATGAGGCCTGGTAAGGACTTCAGTGAAAAGCCTCTGAAGTGAAGTTGCTCAGTTGTGTGCAACTCTTTAATCCCATGGACTGTAACTTACCAGGCTTCTCCATCCTGCAATTTTCCAGGCAAGAGTACTGGAGTGGGTTGCCATTTCCTTCTCCAGGGGATCTTCCTGACCCAGGGATCAAACCTGAGTCTCCCACACTGCAGGCAGACGCTTTACCTTCTGAGCCACCAGGGAAGCCCCCCTTTAGACTCAACCTTGTTGGTACTAAAGGGACCGGTTTTATGGAAGGTGATTTTCCCACGGCCCGGGGGAACTGAGGTGAATGGTTATGGGATGAGGCAAGCACACTGCATTTATTGTGCACCTTATTTCTATTATTATATCAGCTCCACCTCAGGTTATCAAGGCATTAGATTCTGAAGGTTAGGGATGCCTGCTAGCGGATTTGAGCAGACTGATCTACTCTAACTCTGAGGAGGATCAGTATCACTTTGGTTGGCATACTGAAAATAAACTATATAGGGGACAATGGTAAAAGCAGGAAAACCACTTAGGAAGTTCCTGTGATAATGCAGAGGAAAGGAGATGACAGCTTGAACCACAATGGAAGTATTTAGAATCTGAAAATAAAAGCTAACATTTACTGAATGCTTACTAAATGAACAATCGCTGTTATAAGCACTTTACACAAATTAACTCCTCAATCCTCACATTAACCTTATGAGGTAACTAACATATTATGACCTCCATTTTACAGAACAGGAAACTGACACAGGGAAATTAAGTAATGGCCCCAACATCATACTAGTAGTACTCAGCTGAGCCAGGACTTAAGCCTAAACCTAGGAAACTGTCCCAACCTGGAAAAGCTGAATTAGTAATAAAATTCTACTAAGCAGGTTGCTTATTAACACTACATCACTCTATCAATGCATATCAAATCACTCATGATGAGAACTTTCAGGGCACAACTATTTAAGGTATACTCCTCTTTTTAAAAACAATAAATTAATTTCAATTAATTCAATGTTTTAAGGAGGTGAAACCTCACCATCAAATCTGAGAAAAATTATTTCTGCTGAGCCAGGATTCCATTAAACAACCACCACCACCAATTGTACTCTGCCTCAAAAGGTGCTAAAATTTATTTTTTGACTTGTGGATAATTTGATTTAAAAGTCTAGAACACAGATAGGGCAGAATCCCAGGGCAATGCCTCCACTTTGAGGAGAATGTGATCTGGACTCAAGCAGGACTCCTCTCTGCTGGGCTTTACTTCAGTGTTGTGAATCTGAGGTTTCTTTGGCAGAGTTATGACAATGAAAAAGACACTGCCCCTTCAACTCAAAGGAGCTCTGCAGTGACTGTGTAGGTATATTTTTGAAATAAAAGAATTTGGAAACATTAAAATGTTATCATATGCAGGGAGGGAATCTTTGAAAGTCAACTTACTCAATTTTTTACTTAAGACTCAGTTCCTATAGCACCTGGACTGGCAGTCCTCTATGTTCTGCCTATGCAGCCCTGGTGTAAGGGTCACTAGTCCTCAGGGCAGCTTACACAACTCTGCTGCAAAGGCTCAAGAGCAGGCTGGGCACAGGTCTGCCTGGCCTCTCTGACATGTACCTAGCTGTGTGCCCTGGCAACATTCATCTAAGCCTCATTTTCCTTACCTGAAAATGGGATGAAAATAGCACGTTAGAGTAGTGTTAAGGGCTTGCACTCTAGAGGTGAACTCCCAGCCACACATTTGTTTAAATTTGAGTAAGGTCCCTCTCTCTGTATCTCAATTTTCTCAGCTATAAAATGGCCATAACAACAGTATCCACCTCATAGGGTTTTCTGATGATTAAAAAAGATGACACATATGAAGTTCCTGGAATATACTGGCTTATT
This sequence comes from Oreotragus oreotragus, assembly GCA_006410675.1. Lineage (NCBI taxonomy): Eukaryota > Metazoa > Chordata > Mammalia > Artiodactyla > Bovidae > Oreotragus > Oreotragus oreotragus. The sequence goes on along the minus strand of SJYX01006794.1, from coordinate 448,213 downwards.
TTTTTTTTTTCAGATTTTCAAAATATACATGTTATACATACACACATCATTTACTTAAGCAACAAATATTCACTGAATGTCTACACAGGCCAGGCATTGTTTTTCAGTACTAAAAACAAAAAACAGCATTAAACAAAAGACAAAAATCTGTGCTCCCATGAAGCTTATGTTCTAGAAAGAAGAGTTGTGCAATAAAGCAATCAATAACTGAACTCTGAGATGTCAGATATGTGCTTCGGAAAAAATACAGCAGGGAAAAGTGACTGGGGCAGCAAGTACAATTTTAAACACAGGGATCAAAGTAGCCTTATTGAAAAAGTGATTGTGAGCCAAGATTAGAAGGAGATAATTAAGTAATCCATGCAAATATACAACAGACGAGCATTTTAGGAAAGTAAACAAATACAATCATCTCAAAACCGAAGAGTGTGTGCCATGCTCAAGTACTAAAGGAAGTCAGGATGACTGAAGAGCAGAGAAGCGGGGTGAGAACAGAAAAGGAGATCAGAGATACACAGGGGTGAGTGGGCTGGAGGAACAGGTAAAGTGGAGAGTAGAAAGGGGTTTGTATGAGGCCTGGTAAGGACTTCAGTGAAAAGCCTCTGAAGTGAAGTTGCTCAGTTGTGTGCAACTCTTTAATCCCATGGACTGTAACTTACCAGGCTTCTCCATCCTGCAATTTTCCAGGCAAGAGTACTGGAGTGGGTTGCCATTTCCTTCTCCAGGGGATCTTCCTGACCCAGGGATCAAACCTGAGTCTCCCACACTGCAGGCAGACGCTTTACCTTCTGAGCCACCAGGGAAGCCCNTAATCCCATGGACTGTAACTTACCAGGCTTCTCCATCCTGCAATTTTCCAGGCAAGAGTACTGGAGTGGGTTGCCATTTCCTTCTCCAGGGGATCTTCCTGACCCAGGGATCAAACCTGAGTCTCCCACACTGCAGGCAGACGCTTTACCTTCTGAGCCACCAGGGAAGCCCCCCTTTAGACTCAACCTTGTTGGTACTAAAGGGACCGGTTTTATGGAAGGTGATTTTCCCACGGCCCGGTGGAGCTGAGGTGAATGGTTATGGGATGAGGCAAGCACACTGCATTTATTGTGCACCTTATTTCTATTATTATATCAGCTCCACCTCAGGTTATCAAGGCATTAGATCCTGAAGGTTAGGGATGCCTGCTAGCGGATTTGAGCAGACTGATCTACTCTAACTCTGAGGAGGATCAGTATCACTTTGGTTGGCATACTGAAAATAAACTATATAGGGGACAATGGTAAAAGCAGGAAAACCACTTAGGAAGTTCCTGTGATAATGCAGAGGAAAGGAGATGACAGCTTGAACCACAATGGAAGTATTTAGAATCTGAAAATAAAAGCTAACATTTACTGAATGCTTACTAAATGAACAATCGCTGTTATAAGCACTTTACACAAATTAACTCCTCAATCCTCACATTAACCTGATGCGGTAACTAACATATTATGACCTCCATTTTACAGAACAGGAAACTGACACAGGGAAATTAAGTAATGGCCCCAACATCATACTAGTAGTACTCAGCTGAGCCAGGACTTAAGCCTAAACCTAGGAAACTGTCCCAACCTGGAAAAGCTGAATTAGTAATAAAATTCTACTAAGCAGGTTGCTTATTAACACTACATCACTCTATCAATGCATATCAAATCACTCATGATGAGAACTTTCAGGGCACAACTATTTAAGGTATACTCTTCTTTTTAAAAACAATAAATTAATTTCAATTAATTCAATGTTTTAAGGAGGTGAAACCTCACCATCAAATCTGAGAAAAATTATTTCTGCTGAGCCAGGATTCCATTAAACAACCACCACCACCAATTGTACTCTGCCTCAAAAGGTGCTAAAATTTATTTTTTGACTTGTGGATAATTTGATTTAAAAGTCTAGAACACAGATAGGGCAGAATCCCAGGGCAATGCCTCCACTTTGAGGAGAATGTGATCTGGACTCAAGCAGGACTCCTCTCTGCTGGGCTTTACTTCAGTGTTGTGAATCTGAGGTTTCTTTGGCAGAGTTATGACAATGAAAAAGACACTGCCCCTTCAGCTCAAAGGAGCTCTGCAGTGACTGTGTAGGTATATTTTTGAAATAAAAGAATTTGGAAACATTAAAATGTTATCATATGCAGGGAGGGAATCTTTGAAAGTCAACTTACTCAATTTTTTACTTAAGACTCAGTTCCTATAGCACCTGGACTGGCAGTCCTCTATGTTCTGCCTATGCAGCCCTGGTGTAAGGGTCACTAGTCCTCAGGGCAGCTTACACAACTCTGCTGCAAAGGCTCAAGAGCAGGCTGGGCACAGGTCTGCCTGGCCTCTCTGACATGTACCTAGCTGTGTGCCCTGGCAACATTCATCTAAGCCTCATTTTCCTTACCTGAAAATGGGATGAAAATAGCACGTTAGAGTAGTGTTAAGGGCTTGCACTCTAGAGGTGAACTCCCAGCCACACATTTGTTTAAATTTGAGTAAGGTCCCTCTCTCTGTATCTCAATTTTCTCAGCTATAAAATGGCCATAACAACAGTATCCACCTCATAGGATTTTCTGATGATTAAAAAAGATGACACATATGAAGTTCCTGGAATATACTGGCTTATTGAAAGCACAGGGTAAATATTAGTTGTGATTTTACTATTTCCCATATGAGAAGATTGTTACAGGGTTTATGTAAGACTGTTTAAATCCTTTAGCAGAAGGCCTGCTGCTGCTGCTGCCGCTGCTAAGTTGCTTCAGTTGTATCTGACTCTGTGCGACCCCATAGACGGCAGCCCACCAGGCTCCCCTGTCCCTGGGATTCTTCAGGCAAGAGTACTGGAGTGGGTTGCCTAGAACAAGCTTAAAAACGTTGGAAATTACTATTAATATCTGCCATGCTCTTTTGTTTCTGATTGAACTTCTGAAGCCACAGGAATTAAATCTGTTCCCTCTTCAACCTGAATGCCCTCCAAATATTTAAAGAAAACCCATAATTCTTCAGATTTCTCTTTTAAAGGTCAAACCATATAGAGACTTTTCCATTAAGTCTTCGAAGGTCATGGTTCTCAGATCTAACATCCTGATCAGCTTCATCCACGGATGCTGCACTCTGTGGCCCTCTTAAAATGTGGCATCACCCAACACTAATTATGTGACCAGTAAGAATTCAATCCAACTACCAATTCCCGCAGCCTAGACACGCAACTGATTTCTAAAATTTGGGTATAATTATTAATGTAATCTAAATATAAACTGACATGTTTAGCAATTGTATTGCATTGTTAAAGAACGTTAAGCCTCTGATAACAAAAATATCCAAATCTTTTTTAAGATTACTGCTAATAAATCTGATTCCTGTCTCTCCATCCTACTGAATTCATCTCTGTAGTCTAACCCCAAACTTATGTCTTCATCTCTCAACTCTGTCTTAGCATGTATTGGAAAGCCCTGAAATCTCTGCCCTGAGTAGTCCTGCCTGAATTGAGTTGCTATCACTCTCCATGACTTTAATCACAGGACTTGGGAGTACTAAAAGATGCTTTAGGGGACTGCATACATTCCACACATACTCCTTCTTTCCCACTGTACAGGAGTGATATAACTTCCCCCTCAATAGTGAAGATCAACAGAAAATGGGTAGTTTTCCATATTATCATATAACCACGTTACAGATAAAAACCGTGATAAGTACCGGGCCAGTGGCAAAGTCCCATGACATCTCACTTAAAATCTTCATCTAAGCCAACATAAAATTTTAGAACTATACTCCAGGGAGAACGCAATACACTCCAGTGAGTAAACTTAACTGTTGAGACAGATGATGAGAACATGGGAATTCATTATACTATTTTCTCTATTTTGTGCATATTTGAATTTTACATAGGAAGAGAAGCTAAAAGATGTAAATATTAGAAGAAACTAGGAGTTAAAAGTATTCTTTTAGGCAACAGGACTAAGGTATAGNCAGAAGGCCTGCTGCTGCTGCTGCCGCTGCTAAGTTGCTTCAGTTGTATCTGACTCTGTGCGACCCCATAGACGGCAGCCCACCAGGCTCCCCTGTCCCTGGGATTCTTCAGGCAAGAGTACTGGAGTAGGTTGCCTAGAACAAGCTTAAAAACGTTGGAAATTACTATTAATATCTGCCATGCTCTTTTGTTTCTGATTGAACTTCTGAAGCCACAGGAATTAAATCTGTTCCCTCTTCAACCTGAACGCCCTCCAAATATTTAAAGAAAACCCATAATTCTTCAGATTTCTCTTTTAAAGGTCAAACCATATAGAGACTTTTCCATTAAGTCTTCGAAGGTCATGGTTCTCAGATCTAACATCCTGATCAGCTTCATCCACGGATGCTGCACTCTGTGGCCCTCTTAAAATGTGGCACCACCCAACACTAATTATGTGACCAGTAAGAATTCAATCCAACTACCAATTCCCGCAGCCTAGACACGCAACTGATTTCTAAAATTTGGGTATAATTATTAATGTAATCTAAATATAAACTGACATGTTTAGCAATTGTATTGCATTGTTAAAGAACGTTAAGCCTCTGATAACAAAAATATCCAAATCTTTTTTAAGATTACTGCTAATAAATCTGATTCCTGTCTCTCCATCCTACTGAATTCATCTCTGTAGTCTAACCCCAAACTTATGTCTTCATCTCTCAACTCTGTCTTAGCATGTATTGGAAAGCCCTGAAATCTCTGCCCTGAGTAGTCCTGCCTGAATTGAGTTGCTATCACTCTCCATGACTTTAATCACAGGACTTGGGAGTACTAAAAGATGCTTTAGGGGACTGCATACATTCCACACATACTCCTTCTTTCCCACTGTACAGGAGTGATATAACTTCCCCCTCAATAGTGAAGATCAACAGAAAATGGGTAGTTTTCCATATTATCATATAACCACGTTACAGATAAAAACCGTGATAAGTACCGGGCCAGTGGCAAAGTCCCATGACATCTCACTTAAAATCTTCATCTAAGCCAACATAAAATTTTAGAACTATACTCCAGGGAGAACGCAATACACTCCAGTGAGTAAACTTAACTGTTGAGACAGATGATGAGAACATGGGAATTCATTATACTATTTTCTCTATTTTGTGCATATTTGAATTTTACATAGGAAGAGAAGCTAAAAGATGTAAATATTAGAAGAAACTAGGAGTTAAAAGTATTCTTTTAGGCAACAGGACTAAGGTATAGGGGGCAATTCAGCAGAGGACAATTATTTTTCCCTTTGAGCCGTTAGTACTTTTTAACTTCTCAAATACATGCATACATTGCTTTCATAAAAATAAAAAAAGGATGGCATCAATCTTGCAAAAATCAACACTGAAGCATGTATACACAATGTTCTTAATTCATCAAATGGCATCTACTGCAGCGACTTCACACACAAAAAAATATGCAATGCACCTGATTAAAAAAGGTGTATATACGTATATATGAGTGTATGCAAATGTATATGTATTTCCATAAAGCATAACTTGTCCATATCTTAAGCTGAGGTTTATGCCTAAAACATTTAAAACAAGAACACACTCCTAGAAAATAAATCTCGGAGAGACTGCCCAGCCTTTTCTCTGGTAATGAGTAACTATGTTTGATCTTATAATTCAAATGCTTTCCATACATTCAGAATCAGTGTAAGAGTTGAAATATAAAAATATCTAAATATTTTCATTATGGGTACTTATAAAACCTACTTGGTAAGTGACTGCGCTTTCTGCTGTAGGAAAGTATCTTTGTGTATTTTAATGGCCTGAAGACTTTTTTTGTCCAGAAGTTTGGCAGCTGCTGGTATTTTCTGGATCAAAAAATTATCAGGAAACCAAATAATATTAGCAGTTAGAGTGATGGCTGGTACCTGAAACAGGAAATATAATAAAGGGGGAAATCATTAAATGAAGGCTAAATAATGAACTGTTTAACAGTCTGACAAGAGCCAAAGGAAGACAATTTATTTCAAGAAAAATAATGATAAAAAGATACTCATTAATATGAAAAATTATGTTAACATGGCACAGAATTCATGGCAAGGCATTCCTGTATCTGGTGTGGAGCATGACATTAATTTTATTCTGCCTAAGGATAAAACAACATATATATGCATGTGCACACACACTTAAACACACTCATGGATTTTCAGATGAACAAAAATATGTAAAAATTAAACAGAAACTTGAAACATTATGACCTTTACTTTCACTTTATATTAGTGAAAAAATGCAAAATACATATCCAAGATGGCTGGGTTCTCATGGTCACTATACTTGATTCTACACAATATTAAAATTTTCAACTTTGAAATCAGGAGCCACACCATGAAAACAGCAAAGACAGGAAAAAAAATTATTTCATATTTTTCCTACTTCAATAATGGGAATGAATGACAAAAAGAAGGAAAAGAAAGAGAAGAGAAAAACACAGTAATAGTAATAGGAAGTTAATGTACAGGAAAAGATCCAGAAAAGCACCTACTAATCTGTATTTATATTATGGGATATTTTTATGTACAATGTTACTTATTTTTGGACAGCTTAGTTTTTTAAGTGAATTTTATGCTATTAGTTTTATAACTATTACAAAAATTACCATTTTTGTAAGCAGGAATAAAACACATTTTAAAATATCTAGTTTTATCCAAAATCTTTTCCATCTATTCAAATTGAAAAAAACAGAAGTTACAAATTCTTACCTTCTTACAAATGTCCAATAAAGACTTGTAAAACTTTTTATCAACGGTTCGAAAAATTTGAAAGTGCAATACAAAGAGTCCACAAACTCCCACATACTTGTCTCTCTGATCAATTTCAGAAGGTTCTCCTTATAAAACAACATAAGAGAAAAACAGACTATACTTATAGTTCTGCTTTAAAGGAAATGAAAACTTTACAAACAAAAACAAAAAAAATGCATTTTACATTACCAAGTCTGGCTTCTACATTTGCAAAAATTGAGCGAATACTATGTGCAAATTCTTCAGCAAAAGTGCTATTTTTCGACACAGATACTCCTCCATTGAGAGAATCAAACTGCTGTTCTATACAGGCCTACACAGAAAACGTTTAGAGAAATTTAGACTCTCGTAAGTTATTACAACTTAATATGCTATTAAACAGAATTAAACAGAGTGATAAAATCCTACATTCATCATTTTAATTTTACTAACACTGAGGCTCAAGTTTTTAATCTAATCCAATATCTAAATCTTTCTGAATGGGAAATGTGTATATACTTATATATTTGAGCACCAGTTATGTGAAAGTAATAAAACTGAACTGAAAATCTGTAATCCTACATGAAGGGACACAGTGGTGCTTGGTAATATACAGAAGGTGTATCTCATGAAGCATGGGAAAGCATGTTTTATTATTTTAATTTATACTTTTAAGAAGAGACTTTATTTTTTCTGGTTACAATTACTCTCTTAGCACTTTATTACATCATGTGTAGAAATGGTTCCTGGAAAAAGAATCAAAGAAAAAAATTCTTCTAAAATTAATGGATTTGTACTTAAATTGGTACAAACAAGAGCTGTGATCATTCTGTAAAAATTGTGACCATCTAAAATATAAATTAAAGGTAACCTTGAAATAGATTTTAAATGGAATATACAGTTGAACCTTGAACAAGTGGGGGTTAAATCACATATAATTTAGTGCTAGCCCTCTGTATCCACAGTTCCTCTCCATACTTGGATTCAACCAACTATGGACGGTGTAATACTATAGCGTTTACTATTGAAACTATCCATATATAAGTGGACCCGTGCAGTTCAAACCCATGCTGTTCAAGGGTGTACTGTAATGCAACTTCTAGTGAATACTACCAAAGCAGTGCCATCTAACAGAACTTCCTCTGATGATGGAAATGTTTTCTATATGTGCTGACTGGTATGACTGTTAGCCACAGCTGACTTTCCCCCCCGTTTTACTGAGATACCACTGGCATGTAACATATTAAGTTTAAGGTGTGAGGGCTTCCCTGTGGCTCAGCAGCAAAGAATCTGCCTGCCAATGCAGGAGATGTGAGTTTGATCCCTGAGTCGGGAAGATCCCCTGGAGAAGGAAACGGCAACCCACTCCAGTATTCTTGCCTGGAGAATCCCATGGACAGAGGAGCCTGGAGGGCTACAGTTCATGGGGTTGCAAAGAGTCAGACATGACTGAGCACACACAGCTGTGATAATTATATTACATGTGGCTAGTAAGCATTTGAAATGTTGCCAGTATGGCAGAGGGTGATTTATTTTCAATTTAAATAGCTATATGTGGTTAGAAGCTACCTGAATTGTATAGATCCAAATTATATTCCCTGTGTAGGAAGAATTAAAACAGACTTTTAAGAGGCTGTTTCACAAACCTAAAATCTAGAGATAAATAACAAAAAAATGCTTGACACAACTGTTTACATACTAATCCTCAAACAGTTCTATCATTTTACATAATTAAAAAAAAAACTTTATCCCAAATACAACCAGTATACTGTTAACTTCATTAGCTAGATACTGACATAATTATATTTTACAACATAATCAATGTTTCAAGCTTAAACACTTTTAAAGAAAAATACAGTCACAATAACATGTTATAAAAGTGCCCCACTACAATTCTGAGATGGGTCTACTAACAGAAGCCCATTTATTACAGTCTGATACAGCTCTCATACCTGAAATATCATTCCATCAAGTAACTGCCCTTCTAGCTTCAGCAAGAACTTTTCAAATGGCTTTAGCTTTTCTTCCTGAATGCCAAACTTTGAAGGATTGTGATGGACAGATTTCAGTAACCTTGTAGAAAAGGAGGAGAAAGACCTTCAATATGCCAATAAATTCTTATATTAAAACTATCCCCCAAAATCAAAGTTCTATATTTGTCATTATTTATTTGGCTCTACACATTTGAAAATTTAAACAAAAACAACCCTAATATATTTAAGTTTCTAATCACATACCTTTTTATATCATCTTCAATTCAGATACCTGGTACTCTCTAGATAAAATTTAGTGAAAACTTAATAGAGTGAATAAAATAAAATGCCTTCACTTGAAAAAGTTTGGAATATAAAACAAAATAAAACCAAGCTGAGAATAAATGTTACTTGTATAGAACAAGGAAAATAAACCTGGGTCATAAAATAGTCAAATTAACATTCACTACACTTTAAGAATTAGGATGCTTTATACAAGTGTATCATACTCTCTAAAAAGCCCATCTGCAATAAAAAGAATGGTTACTGTCTTCAAAGAAAATCTGAAATGAGATCCTTCTAAATATGTATCTTCAGGTCTCTTAAAGGATCTGTACTATTTTTATTTTATTAGTAATACATTAACTGTACAAAGAGAGCATTTTGAACATTTTAGTTGGCTCACCTTTTGTACATAGTCCAGTGGTCTTTTAATGTGATGTGATTATCAATAATTTCATCCAGGGTAAGCAAAACTGTTAGCAGCTCTCCCAAGTGCTCATACATAGTCTGTCAAAAAACCTTTAATGATTATCATTTAATCACTAGTTAGAAGTTAAGCTTCATGTGGATTTTAAAGTTAAACACACTTGGGATAATTACTAACTTAAAGCAGTAGGAAAGTTAAGCTACAGATGAAACTACTAATCCTCAAGATGGAACAGCCTAAAATTGGAAAACCCTTCAACCAAATTTCATTCTTAATCACGATACTGTAGATTCTCTCAGACCACTTACAGCAGGGGTCCCCAACCTTCAGGATCTAATGCCTGATGATCGGAGATGGAGCCGATATAATAATAAAGTGCACAGTAAATGTAATGTGCTTGGATCATCCCCAAACCATCCCTTCACCCCGCTTCCCCCCCCGCCCCGCGGTCTGTGGAAAACTGTCTTCCAAAAAAGTGGTCCCTAGTGCCAAAAAGGTTGTGGACCACTGACTTCAAGAGTCTGCACTGGGCCAATACTAAGAAGAGTTACACTCACAGTGGGTCAATAACGCCTCATCAAGTTCACAAATGAGAGAACAAATGCAAAAGAAAGAAAGAAATCCTTTAATAGCCTTGCAATAAGCGTAGTACTCCCCAATCATATAAATGCCAAAGTAAAATATACTAAAAATTATTATTTTACAAATTACTTTTACCTGAAAATGAACTCCAGTTGTTTCTATAATTTTGGGTGCAATCCTGTAATAAAATAACATCCAAGTTTAAAAGAAAACCTCATTTTTTGGTCACAGTTTATGTTTAAGTTAAGGAAAAAGCCTCTTGGAATTTAAAAATGTATTTACTTTTATTTAGGCTTTAGTCACTAAAATTTACGCAACACAGTTTACTATCATAGTCCACACCCAAAGAGAGAACTAACGTACTCTCCTTGCCTATACCCAACTCAGTGGGCAGGCATACGTCAATACGTGGCCCATCTAGCTTGGGATGAAGCAGAGAAATAACAAAACTGATACTCATTTATTGCTAAACTATTAGAATTTCTCCATTTTCCACTAGAATCTTTGCTATCCTACCCAAACTGGCATTTGGAAACTAGTCCTCTCTCCAGTTGGGTTTATTTCTAGAGTTTTCATTCCTACTGAGAAAACAATGCATACAGACGGGATTACACCAAAGTCAAACCCCCAGGATAATTCAATTTTACTTCCCAAAGAGTCAACCTACTCAATAGTAAATACATTAATACTTATATATTAAAGCACATATAAATATTCTGCAAGATAGAATACCTTAAAAATTAAACACAAAATTCAAATAAATTTTGTCTTTCTAGGACAGGGGTGTGGTAGAGAGGGGTCTCTTTGAATCACACACCAGGTTCTACGGGGGGCTGGGGTAGCTATACTCTCATTCCCTTCTGCCATGAGGAGAACTTCAGTGAAAACACAGAACATAAAATAAATATCTGACAAAGCAGAAACACATGAGAATGAGCAACACACTCTTCCCCTTTATAAAGCAAGTTAAGACGCAGCATGGTATAGGAAGAACAATGAATGGACTGGTGACCAAAAGAATCAGACTGAAACTGCCATGGAATTTTGGCAAATACTTCCTCTGGGCCTCAGTTATCTCTCTTTTCAAAACTGACAACTCCTAATCATATACCTAAACAAAGGTATTTTAAGATTATAAGTGAGTGGGAAAAATTAAGTATAAAGTTTTAATCAAATGCAAGATATGACTCTGTGGTGGTTAGGAAAACTATGAGAATTTGATCATTTTTCTTGATTTAGGGCAATGATATCCAAACTTGGAAGATCATTAGAATTATAGATTATCTAGTCCCCTCTCCCTAAGATTCAATAGTTTAAGTGTCACATGATTCTAATGAGCCAAGAATACTTCAATGTAAAGGAAAGCAATAAGTAAAGATAACTCACTACATTCTATATTAGCCCTTTGTTCTACAATTAAAGATTGTTCTGTCAACATTCTCATTCAGACAGATAATGGGTTCCTGCACCACGGTATAAACTGTCTTATTAACCTCTGCATTATACACATCAAGGAGTGTTGAAAACATCATGCGTGTTCAAAGAAAGCTGAATAAGTGCATGAAGGAATGAGTGAGTAAACACAAGAAAAATTTTTAGATATTTAGCCAGTTTAAGAAAACATTCCCTACATCTCTATTAAAAATGCAAAATGACTTTTAAAATCCATTACTTGTTACTGATATAGAGGGCAGCCAGCTGATGGACCACATTCATCACCACTTCATAGCACCTCGTAACAAAACAAGACAGTTCCTGAAATGACAAGTTGAGTATATGTTACAAGTTGAGTAAATGTCATCATTTCTGACTGAGTTTTATGATAACAATGCTAAACATAAACAAAGCTGTTTTCCAGTAAAAAATCTCCAGTTAACCTGCAATAAGATAATTTCAAGCATCCTTCAAGCAATCAGTTCTTCACTCACTTCCCATGGTCATTTCTACCTCTTTGCTTCCACAGCATTTCATTCATCCTTGTATTTTAAGTCTTGCTTTCACTGCTCATATAATTGCTAAGTGACAGAGGCTGTCTTATTCCTTCTTTAAACAGCCACTGTCCAATATGGTGGTTAATCTTCAACTGCTTCTCAATTTCTGCCTATTAAATGAACATCTGAATGCATGAAGCGCAAAAGCTGCCAGTTTAGGAAGTGTGACAAGGAAGGGAAAGGGTCTTCAGAAATCACTCTGAAATGTTTATAACCTTTAACCCTACCTATTAACAGGCTTGGCACACATTAAGTGAAATATAGATTTTCCCAGGAATATGGGTGTCATTCTTAAAGGGATGGGAATATCAGACCACCTGACCTGCCTCTTGAGAAATCTGTATGCAGGTCAGGAAGCAACAGTTAGTACTGGACATAGAACAGACTGGTTCCAAATAGGAAAAGGAGTACATTAAGGCTGTATATTGTCACCCTGCTTATTTAACTTATATGCAGAGTACATCATGAGAAATGCTGGGCTGAATGAAGCACAAGCTGGAATCAAGATTGCCGGGAGAAATATCAATAACCTCAGATATGCAGATGACACCACCCTTATGGCAGAGTGAAGAACTAAAGAGCCCCTTGATGAAAGTGAAAGAGGAGAGTGAAAAAGTTGGCTTAAAGCTCAACATTCAGAAAACGAAGATCATGGCATACAGTCTCATCACTTCCTGGCAAATAGATGGGGAAACAGTGGCTGACTTTATTTTTTTGGGCTCCAAAATCACTGCAGATGGTGACTGCAGCCATGAAATCAGAAGATGCTTATTCCATGGAATGAAAGTTATGTCCAACCTAGACAACATATTAAAAAGCAGAGACATTACTTTGCCAACAAAGGTCTGTCTAGTCAGGGCTATGGTTTTACCAGTGGTTATGTATGAATGTGAGAGTTGGACTGTGAAGAAGGCTGAGCGCCGAAGAATTGATGCTTTTGAGCTGTGGTGTTGGAGAAGACTCTTGAGAGTCCCTTGGACTGCAAGGAGATCCAACGAGTCCATCCTAAAGGAGATCAGTCCTGGGTGTTCACTGGAAGGTCTGATATTGAAGCTGCAACTCCAATACTTTGGCCACCTGATGCTTAGAGCTGACACTGGAAAAGACCCTGATGCTGGGAAAGATTGAGGGCAGGACGAGACGGGGACAACAGAGGATGAGATGGTTGCATGGCATCACTGACTCCATGGACATGGGTTTGGGTAGACTCAGGAAGTTGGTGATGGACAGAGAGGCCTGGCGTACTCTGGTTCATGGGGTCTCAAAGAGTCAGATATGACTGAGTGACTGAACTGAACTCACACCTATTTATTTAGAATCTAATTAAATTTATGACTGTTCTAAACAATAAGCTCTCTGTGGGCAGAAATTTGTTGGTTTTGTACACTGCTGTATCCCAAGCACCAATAACAGTTTCTAACATATGCTAGGCTCCCAAAACATTTGTTGAATGTGTAAAATGAAATTATATGCAGCTGTGAGATCCACAATTTAAATGTTTTAAAAGTGAAAATAATGCATTTCAATTTTATTTAAACAGCTCCAGTTATCTCTTATTAAACTTCTATAAATCTAATAAAATCAAAGCAAAGACTAGAAAATGCAGGACAAATAGAAAGCACAAAGCAAAAGGCAGAAACGAGTCCTGATACATAACAGACTATAAAATTTAGAAAAAGAACCAATTAAACACAGAAATTTTCAGATTATATAAAAAAGCAAAATCCAAACAGACCCAGTTTTAGAGAAACACAACTGAAACATAATGACACTGAAAGGCTGAAAGAATAAAAAAGGATTTTAAAAAAAGGAAATGCTAACTAAAGTAGAGTTGGGGCAGTGATAGTAATACCAAATAGATTTTTATTAGCATTAGTATAGCTAATTAATATGTATGTAATTATATATTATATACATAATTATCACAGTTTAAGAAGGTCATCACACAATAAACAATTAGATTTACTGGGAATTATTAACAATTCTAAACTCATAAGCACCAAATAAAACGTCCTCAAAATAAGAAATGCAAAATTTGACAAAACCAGAAGGAGAAACTGACACCTTCACTTCAACCTTGCAAATCAACATTTCTCAGACCCCAGCTCAGCAGGCTTCCTGTTAGGCTCTGTCAACAGGTGGCACTAAAAGGAGACCTAAAGGCAGAAGAAGGACATCCTTTCTATTTCTTGCTGTTTTTATCAACATAATCCAGGCAGGAGCAGTTCAACCCAGCAAGGACAACTTGCCCCAGGCCCCAGCTTCTTTCAGCACTGCTGCTGCTGCTGCTAAGTCACTTCAGTCCTGTCCGACTCTGTGCGACCCCACAGACAGCAGCCCACCAGGCTCCCCCGTCCCTGCCATTCTCCAGGCAAGAACACTGGAGTGGGTTGCCATTTCCTTCTCCAATGCATGAAAGTGAAAAGTGAAAGTGAAGTCGCTCAGTTGTGTCTTGATTCTTAGCAACCCCAGAAGCAATATTCAATTTTAAACTCTACCAGCAGCAACCAGGCAGCACTGATTCCTCAAAGCTATGATATTCACACTAATTCCCTGGGGCTCCTCCTCCTAACTCAGATTCTAACAACCTGAACCTTTTTCCTTTTTTACCATAGATGTAGAGGTGATACTTGCGTCCTCTGGCTTATCTCACTGTTTTTCCTTTCAGCCCTCCAATTCTTATGTAACCAATTCTCTAGATTTAATATATATTCTTTTTCCTTTAATTGAAGTACAGTTGATTTACAATATTTTATTAGTTTCAGGTGTACAGCAAAGTGATTCAACAATATATTTTTTCAGATTCATTTCCATTATAGGTTAATTTAAAAAACTGAGTACAGTTCGCTGTGCTATGCAGTAAATCACTGCTGTTTATCTATTTTGCGTATAGTAGCGTGTACCTGTTAATCCCATACTTCTAATTTATCCTTCTTCCCATATTTCCCCTATGGTGACCGAAAGCTTGTTTTCTATGTCTGTGAGTCTGTTTCGGTCTTGTAAACAAGTTGTTTGTATTATTTCTTATATCCCACACATAAGCGACGTATTTGTCTTTCTCTACCTTCACTTATAGTATGACAACCCCTAGGTCCAGCCATGCTGCTACAAATGACATTACTTTACTCTTTTCTGTGGCTGAGTAATATTACACTGTGTATGTATATACCACATCTCTTTATCCATTCATCTGCCAACAGGCACTTAGGTTGCTTCCATGTCTCGGCTACTGTAAACAGTGTTGTATTACTGGGGTGCATGTTAACTTTTCAAATTAGGAGTTTTCATCTTTTCAGAATATATACCCAAGAATGGTACTGCTGGTCCAAATGGTATCTCTTTTAAATCTCCGCTTTTGAAATATTCTGTGTGACACTTGCTTTTGGACTGAACCCTGACTGACATGTACCATCATAGAGGACAACTGCAACAAAATGCTCTCAATTAGGTGAGAAGACCAAAACAAAGTAGTAAAGATATAAAAGATTTGAACATATTAGCATGCCTGATTCAATGAAATATATCAAATCTTATATCCAACAGTCAGAAGGTAAGTAGGATTATGGCTATTGTTTCCTGTTTCTAGTTTTTGCTTTCGTCATATAAGCACTGCTTTTACAACAGGGAGGGGAGAAACAGAACTTTTTTCATTCTTTGGATAAAACAAAAGACCTAGACTAACTTTACACTGTAAAATACAGTAATGAAAAGTATATCTAAATTGAAACATCTGGTTAAAAGCATCATATGCTGCTGCTTTTAAAATTTCATCCTTGTCCATATAACAGCTTAATGATCTCCCTTAGCCACTTTTTCTAACATAAATTATCTTTTCCTACTAGGTACAAAGTTTAAATTGTTTTAAGAGGCATGGTGATAAACTGTCCATAAATTAAATTATACAAAGAAACTTATTTTGATAGTTTATGTCACTAAAAATGCTATGAAAATCTTTCAGGAATTACAATCTCTTTAAACATAATCCAATGTCAACGAAGTGCCTTAACCTCAGAGTACAATTTCGTAGCATCTGACATTTCAGAACTCTTTTCTGATTACGTGATTTACTCAAACTTTTTGGGGAAAAAAAAAAAAACTCAATAAAAAGTAAAAACCACTTACCTGTAAGAATGAAATAAATCTCCCCATTTGAATTTGACAATCACCTTCCACCATGCTGGAATCTGTAGCTTTAAAAGGCAACATGAAGAATATTTCAAGTTTTTATCTTAAAGTGAATCAATATCAGAAAAGGAAAATGATTTTTATTCATAAGGACATCTTCTAATCTGGATAGTATGAAAAACAGAATTTTACACTAAAGAGAAAAATGAAACAATCATTACTCACACAATTAAAAGCAACCATCTGTCCCACTATTTAATGAATTCAAGGAAAATCCTCATCTAGCTATTGTGCTTTGTAATTTATAAAAATATTCACAAATCAATTTTATACAGAATTTGCTGCCGCTTGTTCACTGAGGTTTTCACCTGTTTACTTAACAAAAACACAACCAACAAAAAAATGTGACTGTTCACTGCTCAAACTAACACTTCACATGATCATAAAAGTCCTAGAATTGTCAGTTAACTTTATTTCAGTCTCAAAAAAGGCACCACAGCATTACAATGTGAAATTTTAAAACTTACCTCCTTCTCCATAAAACAAGAGACCATTATAAAATTTAGTTTCAGCCTGTTTAAAAAAATTAAAATAATTTTAAAGGTTGCTATTTTGTTTTTAAATTCCTAGGCTGTCTTCATTATCCTTATTTAATAATACACAGATGACTACATCATACACACAAATTTACTTAACGTCAAAAACTGCTTATAATATAGGTAAATTCAATCTATCTTTAGAATACCAAAGACACTACTGATACTCAAAGTTACTTCTTGACTTCTTTAGCCTTTCCTTTGTTTTATCTGACCACTCTAATTGTCCAACGTCCTCTCACAAGATCATGAAAGAAAGCAACCATGTAGTATCAAAAACGTAAAAAAGAAAAACAAAATTTTTTAAAAATCTAAAGAAGAAAAGATGAAGTTTACCATCTACCAGTTTCAATGGCTCATGGGTGAGGAAATGCAAAACATTAAAAATGCGAACCTTTAAAAAAAAAAAAACAGTTATATCCAGAAGATCCAGTATATATGACAAGTAATAGAGAAGGAATGCAGGCCCAGACTCAAACCATTACT
Organism: Oreotragus oreotragus; assembly: GCA_006410675.1. Classification (NCBI taxonomy): domain Eukaryota; kingdom Metazoa; phylum Chordata; class Mammalia; order Artiodactyla; family Bovidae; genus Oreotragus; species Oreotragus oreotragus. The sequence goes on along the minus strand of SJYX01006794.1, from coordinate 431,006 downwards.
ACCAAAAAAATGTTAGATGAGTGACACCCTCTTTAAGCTTCAATGTTCTCATCTATTCCTCACGTTCCTCCCGGAGTGGTTATTACTGTTAATAGAGTTAGCATGGTGTTTGGTAAATAGTACTTAGTGAATGGTCTCATTATTATTGCTAAAATAAATACATAGCTCACCCAATCTTCATGAAATATTTGTGCACACTAAGCACATATTTGCTTTCTTTTTCATATTTGCTTTTAAATGTTTTTAATGTCTTAAAGAGTACAAATAATTACCTCATATTTTAATTTCTTGATTTCACAACAAAGTGCAGCGTAAACAGTGATGACTTTGTTTAGGACCTAGTTTCATGAAGAAAAATACAAAAGGAAAGAAGTAAATTACAGAAGGCAAAGCATTTTTAAAAATAGATTTTTAGGTTTAGGAATCTGTACCTTGTTTTCAGTCTTGATGAGTTCCAAAAGGGAAGACTGTTCATAAGGCAAAAGCTATAGAAACAAAGGAAAATAAATTCCTTTTTAATTTGAAAAAAATCATTAAAATTCTCAATACACAAATTGAGACTAGCTCTATTTTACTGAAAGTTGTGTTAGACCTTGTACTCAGCACCCGTCCCACAGCTGATGGGGACTGCTACCAGGTAGAGGATTTTTTTCTGTAGTGGTGAAAATGTTCTACAACTGACTGTGGCACAAGTCTATGGATATACTACAAACCAAAGAAATTGTATGATACACGAATTACATCTCAGGAAAGTTGCTATTAAAAGTCAACACTGCTGCCTTAGGACAGTTGTCTAGCACATAATAAATGTTCAAAAAATGTTATTATTTTAGTAAGAGGCTATAGTTTCAAAGATGAAACAAAATAGAACCACCTCAAAATGGAACAGAGCAGCTTATTTTATATATTAAAAAAAAAAAAANGATCCCACACATAAGCGACGTATTTGTCTTTCTCTACCTTCACTTATAGTATGACAACCCCTAGGTCCAGCCATGCTGCTACAAATGACATTACTTTACTCTTTTCTGTGGCTGAGTAATATTACACTGTGTATGTATATACCACATCTCTTTATCCATTCATCTGCCAACAGGCACTTAGGTTGCTTCCATGTCTCGGCTACTGTAAACAGTGTTGTATTACTGGGGTGCATGTTAACTTTTCAAATTAGGAGTTTTCATCTTTTCAGAATATATACCCAAGAATGGTACTGCTGGTCCAAATGGTATCTCTTTCAAATCTCCGCTTTTGAAATATTCTGTGTGACACTTGCTTTTGGACTGAACCCTGACTGACATGTACCATCATAGAGGACAACTGCAACAAAATGCTCTCAATTAGGTGAGAAGACCAAAACAAAGTAGTAAAGATATAAAAGATTTGAACATATTAGCATGCCTGATTCAATGAAATATATCAAATCTTATATCCAACAGTCAGAAGGTAAGTAGGATTATGGCTATTGTTTCCTGTTTCTAGTTTTTGCTTTCGTCATATAAGCACTGCTTTTACAACAGGGAGGGGAGAAACAGAACTTTTTTCATTCTTTGGATAAAACAAAAGACCTAGACTAACTTTACACTGTAAAATACAGTAATGAAAAGTATATCTAAATTGAAACATCTGGTTAAAAGCATCATATGCTGCTGCTTTTAAAATTTCATCCTTGTCCATATAACAGCTTAATGATCTCCCTTAGCCACTTTTTCTAACATAAATTATCTTTTCCTACTAGGTACAAAGTTTAAATTGTTTTAAGAGGCATGGTGATAAACTGTCCATAAATTAAATTATACAAAGAAACTTATTTTGATAGTTTATGTCACTAAAAATGCTATGAAAATCTTTCAGGAATTACAATCTCTTTAAACATAATCCAATGTCAACGAAGTGCCTTAACCTCAGAGTACAATTTCGTAGCATCTGACATTTCAGAACTCTTTTCTGATTACGTGATTTACTCAAACTTTTTGGGGAAAAAAAAAAAAACTCAATAAAAAGTAAAAACCACTTACCTGTAAGAATGAAATAAATCTCCCCATTTGAATTTGACAATCACCTTCCACCATGCTGGAATCTGTAGCTTTAAAAGGCAACATGAAGAATATTTCAAGTTTTTATCTTAAAGTGAATCAATATCAGAAAAGGAAAATGATTTTTATTCATAAGGACATCTTCTAATCTGGATAGTATGAAAAACAGAATTTTACACTAAAGAGAAAAATGAAACAATCATTACTCACACAATTAAAAGCAACCATCTGTCCCACTATTTAATGAATTCAAGGAAAATCCTCATCTAGCTATTGTGCTTTGTAATTTATAAAAATATTCACAAATCAATTTTATACAGAATTTGCTGCCGCTTGTTCACTGAGGTTTTCACCTGTTTACTTAACAAAAACACAACCAACAAAAAAATGTGACTGTTCACTGCTCAAACTAACACTTCACATGATCATAAAAGTCCTAGAATTGTCAGTTAACTTTATTTCAATCTCAAAAAAGGCACCACAGCATTACAATGTGAAATTTAAAAACTTACCTCCTTCTCCATAAAACAAGAGACCATTATAAAATTTAGTTTCAGCCTGTTTAAAAAAATTAAAATAATTTTAAAGGTTGCTATTTTGTTTTTAAATTCCTAGGCTGTCTTCATTATCCTTATTTAATAATACACAGATGACTACATCATACACACAAATTTACTTAACGTCAAAAACTGCTTATAATATAGGTAAATTCAATCTATCTTTAGAATACCAAAGACACTACTGATACTCAAAGTTACTTCTTGACTTCTTTAGCCTTTCCTTTGTTTTATCTGACCACTCTAATTGTCCAACGTCCTCTCACAAGATCATGAAAGAAAGCAACCATGTAGTATCAAAAACGTAAAAAAGAAAAATAAAATTTTTAAAAAATCTAAAGAAGAAAAGATGAAGTTTACCATCTACCAGTTTCAATGGCTCATAGGTGAGGAAATGCAAAACATTAAAAATGCGAACCTTTAAAAAAAAAAACAGTTATATCCAGAAGATCCAGTATATATGACAAGTAATAGAGAAGGAATGCAGGCCCAGACTCAAACCATTACTACCAAAAAAATGTTAGATGAGTGACACCCTCTTTAAGCTTCAATGTTCTCATCTATTCCTCACGTTCCTCCCGGAGTGGTTATTACTGTTAATAGAGTTAGCATGGTGTTTGGTAAATAGTACTTAGTGAATGGTCTCATTATTATTGCTAAAATAAATACATAGCTCACCCAATCTTCATGAAATATTTGTGCACACTAAGCACATATTTGCTTTCTTTTTCATATTTGCTTTTAAATGTTTTTAATGTCTTAAAGAGTACAAATAATTACCTCATATTTTAATTTCTTGATTTCACAACAAAGTGCAGCGTAAACAGTGATGACTTTGTTTAGGACCTAGTTTCATGAAGAAAAATACAAAAGGAAAGAAGTAAATTACAGAAGGCAAAGCATTTTTAAAAATAGATTTTTAGGTTTAGGAATCTGTACCTTGTTTTCAGTCTTGATGAGTTCCAAAAGGGAAGACTGTTCATAAGGCAAAAGCTATAGAAACAAAGGAAAATAAATTCCTTTTTAATTTGAAAAAAATCATTAAAATTCTCAATACACAAATTGAGACTAGCTCTATTTTACTGAAACTTGTGTTAGACCTTGTACTCAGCACCCGTCCCACAGCTGATGGGGACTGCTACCAGGTAGAGGATTTTTTTCTGTAGTGGTGAAAATGTTCTACAACTGACTGTGGCACAAGTCTATGGATATACTACAAACCAAAGAAATTGTATGATACACGAATTACATCTCAGGAAAGTTGCTATTAAAAGTCAACACTGCTGCCTTAGGACAGTTGTCTAGCACATAATAAATGTTCAAAAAATGTTATTATTTTAGTAAGAGGCTATAGTTTCAAAGATGAAACAAAATAGAACCACCTCAAAATGGAACAGAGCAGCTTATTTTATATATTAAAAAAAAAAAAAAAAAAACCTCCCATATTAAGAGCCCCTAAATAGCATAAAGGATCTTTTGAAAAATCATGGAAATATTCTTTAACTTGACTGGGATATGAGTTACAAGGGGATAGATGTTCGGTAAAATTCACTATACAATATATTTTAAATCTACACACTTTTCTGTATATAAAATAGTCTTACAGGGAAGGCAATGGCACCCCACCCCAGTACTCTTGCCTGGAAAATCCAATGGACGGAGTAGCCTGGTGGGCTGCAGTCCATGGGGTCGCTAACAGTCGGACAGACTGAGCGACTTCACTTTCACTTTTCTCTTTCATGCACTGGAGAAGGGAATGGCAACCCACTCCAGTGTTCTTGCCTGGAGAANAAGGCAATGGCACCCCACCCCAGTACTCTTGCCTGGAAAATCCAATGGACGGAGTAGCCTGGTGGGCTGCAGTCCATGGGGTCGCTAACAGTCGGACAGACTGAGCGACTTCACTTTCACTTTTCTCTTTCATGCACTGGAGAAGGGAATGGCAACCCACTCCAGTGTTCTTGCCTGGAGAATCCCAGGGATGGGGGAGCCTGGTGGGCTGCCGTTTATGGGGTCGCACAGAGTCGGACACGACTGAAGTGACTTAGCAGCAAAATAGTCTTAATAAGAAAACAAAGCCCAAATATGCTATTCCAACCCTCTTCATTTTCTTGATAATTAAAAACAAAAGTCAGCTCAAAGACTGGAGTTTGCAACATTCTTAAAAAAAAAAAAAAAAGCATGGCTTAAAGGAAATTAACCATGTTTCTCCAAGTTTCTTTTAGCTCTCTAGATTCCAAACAAAAATACATATCCCATTTTTGAACACTGTTTTCAAAGCATATATGTTCTGAAAATGTATACATAAATTAAAAATAAAACAAATTCCAACCTTTAATGCTATAGGATCCAGATTGAAATCCCAAACATCTCCAATTGAGTCATCCAGTGCATCCTCAATTCTTCTCAATTGAGAGGTATATTCCTCAAGAAATTTCCCATAATTCTTAAGCTGGACTTCAGCATGAATTTCTAAATATAAATTTGAAAAGTTTGTGAAAAGTAATGAATTACAAGACATTTACTTCAAATAATCTCAAAAGTCACAGAAAAGTAGATACTAAGCATTGTTAATGTATCACCCTGGAATGTCTGGACTTCTTGAAAATAAAGTTCTAAAGTTAAACAGCAATTGAACTTTCTATCTTTTCCAAGTATAATAATAATGGTACATACAGTAGATGGTACTTTAAGAAATCATCTTAAAACTATAACTTTCAAGCACTATGAAAAAGTCACTATACCATTTACCCCATAATCTAAACAATCTGAAAATGCCTTAGACAAATCAATGTTCTAATTCTCTATTTTAATCATAAACAACTACTTTGTGCAAAAAACCTAACTTAGGTGCAAAAATCTGAGCTGTCATAGAAGCAAAATTTTTAACTATAATGCTCAATTACACAGTAAACTATGCCTAAAACTACACCTAAATATTGCTTTTGAAATGATTTTAGATCTGCTTCATCATAGTACTATTTCTGTAATGCCCCAAATTTATATTGCTAATTTTATATTTATAATGTCCCAAGATATATTGTTTTATCATAACAGAATTGGAAAAGCCAGTAAAGGACACAGGGTACAGAATATTGTATTGATATTTACAGACTTAACACATTAATAGAGGACTCTAGAAGTCATTGGAATAAACTGGACAAAAAAGTTTCCCTACTCATCAAAATTAATGATAAAGAACCTGCTTGTCAATGCAGGAGATGAAAGAGTTGTTGGGTTCAAAAAATCCCCTGGAGGAGGGCTTGGCAAATCACTCCAGTATTCTTGCCTGGAGAATCCCAAGGACAGAGGAACCTGGTGGGCTACAGTCCATAGGGTCGCAAAGAGTGGGACAGGACTGAAGTGACTCAGCACCATACATTATATCATTACTTATTCCAAAGGGAGCAAACTCAACTCCAACTCAGATTCTCTTACTGATGTGAATTACTTTATTCAATTGCTGACTTCTTAAAAAAGTAAAACTTTTCTCTCCTCAAATTAGCAATGCAAACACAACTGTAAGTATGTTCCAACTCAGTGAAGACCTAGCTTCACATTCTCCCCTATTTTGCAACTAATGTTCAGAATCAGGTGGATTCATTTAGTTAACTTAATGCCTGGAATCAGGTGGATCCATTTAATTAAGGTTCCTGCTTTATTATAGTATTAATCTAGGCAATTCTGGAAAACAATATAAATGAGTCATATTCCAAAAATTAATGAAAACCAGGCCCAGAGAAGGGAGCTCTTCCCTCCCTTATAGCTTAAATTTTAAAAACTGTGTAAGATTCTCAAAATCCCAAGTACCCGTCTAATTTTCAGTTACAAGGGAAATGACCAAAGCTGCATTTAACCAGCAAATGACTTCTTAATGACAACGCTAGAAAAACATGCCAATGAATTATTCATTTAGTCTGTTTGGAAATTAAAATAGCAGGCAAGAGAAAACCTGTAATAACATTAAAGTTCCTTGTCACTAAGTTTTTAAGCTGGTAAAAGTTAAAATAAGATCTGAAATAAGAACTCTATAGTGATTCTTCCAGAGCTAAATTCCAAAAACCTATTAACATGCTTATCACTTCCAAGAGACTGAATTCCTTTTTTTATCTTTGTGTGGAAAATACTTTGAGTGAATCAGACTGAACTGATTCAATCTACCTGAACCATTTTCAAACCCAAACATATCTTCAATCCAATATTTCACAGATACAGAGTAAGGAAACTCTATCCATAAAACTTCATACATGACAAGGTGCAGTTCACTTTAACAAAGACAGAATCCTCTCCACAAACAAGTTGAAAGATCCTGTCACTACCACCAGGAATGTTTTTTCATGCTGTGTAAGAGCTAGTAACTCATGGAAAGTTTTGTGAGAAACTGCTAACCATCCTGAATTAAACTCACTCTTTTGACAGGCTAATAAAACCTAGATACATCTAATGTGTCTGCCCTTGTAAAAATTAAGGAAATTTACACGTAATTTTTAAAAACTACACCTTTTGAGAAAACTACATTAAAAAATTCACAAAGCAGTTAAGGCCTATTATCTCGAATTTAAATCACCTATACAGATTCATATAACCAAAGATAAGAAACAGATTGCCAATCTGTATTNCACATTTATTTAGACGAGGAATTTTACCACTCTGTTTATTTTTCACTCAGCTCTCATCTTTTCGTGCTTTGTGCTCAGTCATGTCCGACTCTCTTCGACCCTATGGACCGTAGCCCACCAGGTGATCTTCCTGACCCAGGGACTGAACGGCGTCTCCTGCATTGGCAGGTGGATCCTTCATCGCGGCGCCACCTGGGAAGACCCGGCTCTATTCAGACCTCTTCTTAAAAAGCCAGAGGGAAGAAGCACAGTTGAAGTGGCTGCCTGTTTGTTGTTGTTGTTCAGTTGCTCAGTCATGTCCAGCTCTTTGAGACCCCATGGGCTGCAGCCCGCCAGGCCTCTCTGGCCCTCACCATCTGCTGAAGTTTGCCCATGTTCATGTCCATCCCATCAGTGAGGCCATCCAGCCGTCTCATTCTCTGAGCCCTCTTTTTCTGCTCTCCGTCTTTCCCTGCTTCAGGGACTTACCCAATTAGTCAGCTGTTGGCATCAGATGACCAAAATACTAGAGTTTCAGCTTCAGCATCAGTCCTTCCAGCCAGTATTCAGGGTTGATTTCCCTTAAGACTGACTGGTTTGATCTCCTTGCTGTCCAAGAAGCTACCTGTGCCTACCTACTAACAGGCTTTTCAGTGAGCAGGGATCTGTGTTACTCAGTAATGCTACATGTCTACATGTATTTGCACAGCAGTGTTCACTGCTGCCTGGTTTTCAGTAGAAACTAGTAAGAAACCCTGTGCATGTCTATCCATGGAGAGTAATTAGGTAAAGTTTAATATGTCTGTACTGTGAAATACTGGATAACTGTTCAAAGAAATGGAGTAGATTTATGGAGACATGGGAAACTAACAGGAGGTAGTTGCAGGAAAATGTGTATTTGTGGTTACATTTGTGTTTTCATATAAACGTGTACTGGCACATGTTCATGTAAGTAAAAGAAAGAGAAATCACTAAACAGGACAGTGCTCAACTGGAAAAGAGTGTGTATTGGTGCTGAAAAAGTGAATTTTCAAGTTTTATTGTGTCTACTTACATGTTTTTTAATCTTTAGCAATGAGAATTTGTGAAGGTCTTCTGTAGTCTTAAATAGGACCAAAAATAACAAAGCAAGTAAACAACCTCTTGAGGAACATTCCTTGAGGCCCCTGAATCTGCAGTTAGTCAAATATTTGAGGACCCAGCCCATTCCAGTGTCCTTGCCTGGAGAACCCCAGGGACGGGGGAGCCTGGTGGGCTGCTGTCTGTGGGGTCGCACAGAGTTGGACACAACTGAAGCGANCTTGAGGAACATTCCTTGAGGCCCCTGAATCTGCAGTTAGTCAAATATTTGAGGACCCAGCCCATTCCAGTGTCCTTGCCTGGAGAACCCCAGGGACGGGGGAGCCTGGTGGGCTGCTGTCTGTGGGGTCGCACAGAGTTGGACACAACTGAAGCGACTTAGCAGCAGCAGCAGGTACCAAGCACCATGCTAGATGTAGAGATTGTTATGGAAAAAAACAGACAAGAAAGGTGGATCCCACCCCTGTGGTACTTGCAGTCTTAGTGGGCATTTTAGAAAGGAAAAAAAGAAAAATTTTGAAAATAACAGAAAACATCAGTGCTGAATGGTTAGCAAACTTTTTCCTTTTACTTCTGTGTGATCATGAATTTGACTGTGCTATATTCTTCATGTTTGTGCTAATCACTGTAATTAATCCCCTAGTAGCTCATTATGATACGTTGAAAGTAAAGGTCAGAGCAATTTGAATCTGCATATTCACTAATCTATTAAATCTAATAACAGAAAACATCAGTGCTGAATGGTTAGCAAACTTTTTCCTTTTACTTCTGTGTGATCATGAATTTGACTGTGCTATATTCTTCATGTTTGTGCTAATCACTGTAATTAATCCCCTAGTAGCTCATTATGATACATTGAAATTAAAGGTCAGAGCAATTTGAATCTGCATATTCACTAATCTATTAAATCAGTGTGAGAGGCAGTTTCATTTAATAATTAAAAGCACAGTTTCTACAGTCAAACTGTGTAGGTCTGAATCATAGCTCTGCCACCTACTAGCCATGGGGTTTGGGGCCAAGTAATTTAACCTCTGCCTCAATTTCCTCATTTGTAAAGTGGGACAAATAATAGGAAAATCCTCATAGGATTGTTATGAGGACTAATTTAGTTCATACATGTAAGTATAGAGCAATGACAACTACATACTATAGAAATGCTTGCTGTTTTGAATCATTATAACCTAATTTTAAAAGAAATCACAGGGATTGCCTGTCTTGAGCTTGCATATCTTTAAATCAAATTCCATACCTAGAATTTCAAATTTTACTAGAGCACTACAAGTCAGAGACTAAATCTAAAGCACATTAACTATTAACTGAAACGTGCTCTCTGAAAGTTATTTATTACAACAGATTTTCTGTATTTCTTAGGCATAGGCTATCGAAGGCAAATAATCATTTTAAAAATTAAATACCCTTCTTGCTACTTTTTATCACTCTTAACCGTACTTTCTGAAAGATAAGCTTGGAACTAGAAGGGGCAATATTTTGTATGGACAGTATCATGCTATTTTGACAGCTTCGAAGAACTTTAAAACAATTGCCCTTAGAATGTGCCAGCCCATGGGCACCTAGCAATCCTTTCACTTAACTATTCTACCCACAACTTAAACTTAACTACAAGTTTATTTCATACCGAAACATAGTATAGAAGATAGTAGTGCTAAGGTCTTGATGAACTAGTTTCTTAATATATGTTTAAAATATGTTTCTTACAACAGAAAATCTATGGTAATAACCCACTAAAGACATTTCTGTTAGTAATTTGTCAGAGTCCTATGTGTATCTGTCAAAAAGATTCCTAATATGTTAATACTCTTGCTTCTTGCAAGGGAAGCTATGACAAACCCAGAAAGTGTATTAAAAAGCAGAGACATCACTTTGCCAACAAAGGTCCACATAGTAAAAGCTGTGATTTTTTCCACTAGTCATGTATGGATGTGAGAATTGAACCATAAAAAAGGCTGAGCGCTGAAGAATTGATGCCTTCAAATTGTGGAGCTGGAGAAAATTCTTGAGAATCACTTGGATTGCAAGGAAATCAAACCAGTCAATTCTAAAGGAAGTCAATCATGAATATTAATTAGAAGAACTGATGCTGAAGCTGAAGCTCCAATACTTTGGCCACCTGATTGGAAGAGCCAACTTACTGGAAAAGACCCTGATGCTGGGAAAGATTGAAGGTAAAAGGTGAAGAGGGCAGCAGAGGACAAGATGGTTGGTGGCATCATCGACTCAATGGACATGAGTCTGAGCAAACTCTGGGAGACAGTGGAGGACAGGGAAGCCTGGAGTGCTGCAGTCCCTTGGGTAGTAAAGAGCCGGACATGACTCAGTGACTGAACAACAATGTTAATTCATATATGTCCCTCTGGCTCAGATGGTAAAGAATCTGCCTGCAATGCAAGAGACCCAGATTCCATCCCTGGGTTGGGATGGGATGATCCCCCTGCAGAAGGAAATGGCACCCCACTCCAGTATTCTTGCCTGGAGAATTCCGTGGACAGAGAAGCCTGAAGGGCTACGGTCCATGGGGTCACAAAGAGCCAGACGTGCATCCCAATGCCAAAAAGCTCCAGTCTTAACGACAATAAATTTTTAAGTGTTGCTGTCTAGTTAGACAAGCCCCATACCTGTTTTCTCCTCAAGGATATTTTTATTTTTGACCCTTTGATTTTCCAAATACTTTTTATTCAGTTTATGGAGTTCCATGGGAAACCTTGTTGGAATTCTAACTGAGATGGCACTAAATCAGTTTGGTGGTAATAGATCTCTTTTCTATTGGTATTGAATCTTCCTAACACTATTGTTTATTTGGGTTTTCCTTAAAGTCTTCTAAAGGCTTCCCTGGTGGCTCAGAGGATAAAGCGTCTGCCTGCAATGCGGGAGACCTGGGTTTGATCCCTGGGTCGGGAAGATCCCCTGAAGAAGGAAATGGCAACCCACCCCAGTATTCTTGCCTGGAGAATCCCATGGACAGAGGAGCTTGATGGGCTACAGTCCACGGGGTTGCAAAGAGTCAGACACGACTGAGCGACTTCACTTTCTTTCACTTTAAAGTCTTTCAGCAAGTGTATAATTTTCTTTTCTTTCTAAACTTCAGAGGTTTCTTTTCATAAACTTCTTGCATATCTTTTGTCAGACTTATTCTTTTTTTAAAAAAAATTTTATTTATTTGGCTGTTCTGGGTCTTAGTTGAGGCACATAGACTTATTCTTTTATTAATGAATTTATTTTTGGCTGTGCTGTGTCTTTGTTGCTGCACACAGGCTTTCTCTAGTTGCAGTGAGTGAGGGCTACTCTTCATCAGGATGCTCGGGCTTCTCATTGCCGTGGCTTCTCTTGTTAAGGAGCACAGGCTCCAGGGCCTGAGGGCTTCAGTAGTTGCAGCACCTGGTCTCAGTAGTTGTGGCACACAGGCTGAGTTGCTCCGCAGCATGTGGAATCTTCCCAGGCCAGGTATTGAACCCATGTCCCCTCCATTGGCAGGTGGACTCTTACCCACTGAACCACCAGAGAAGTCCGTGTCACATAGACTTATTCTTAAAGTAAATTTGCTTTCAGTGGTTGCGATTATAAACCGTATTATTTTTAATGTTTTCTAACAGTTTCTTGCAGGTGTATCAAAGTAATAGATTTTTATTTATGGAACTTATATTCAGTCAAATTCTCCATTTAACTGTAACAAATTGCAGATTCTTTTGCATCTTTTCCTAAACAGGTATTTTGTCTGTGCATAAGGATATTTTTGGTTTTCCTTTTTAATCCTTATTTTTTTTTCTCGTTGTCTTACTGCATTCTCTAGAGCCTTGTATCCTGCTGAATAGAAGTGGTGATAACAGACATCTCTGTCTTGCTCCCGATTTTCTGAAGGAAGTACATATACGTAAGTTTTGACTATGAAAAGAAAGTTGTTTGCTATAGTATTTTTAAAGGTACACTTCATCAAAATAAAAATAAAGTCTCCTACTAGTCTTAGCTTTCTTTGCAAGAGATGTGTTGGGTTTTATTTGTTTATTTTAATAGTTATATAAAGACACATCATTTAGAGCAATTATCAGCAAACAATAGCTCAGTCCAAATCCAGTCTATTTTTATACAGCTCCAAAACTACGATTTGAAAAACTCAAAAGAAAAAATATTTTATGACACCTGAAATGACATGAAATTCTAATTTCTGCATCTATAATGAAGCTTTGTTGGAATACAGCTATATCCATTTGATTAGGAATGCTCTCTAGCTGCTTTTGGTAAGCCATAGTTAAGTAGTTGCAACAAGTCTACCATAGGCCTGCAAAGCTTAGAATGTTTGCTGCCTAGCCCTTTTACAGAGAAGATTTGCCATCTCCTGGTCTAGAATAATGCAGTTATACAAAGTTTGTTGTGAAAAATAGCAAAGTCTCACTGACTGTTCTCCCATTTTCCTCTCCCCAAAAGCAATCATTTTATCTTTTTAGCTGATTATTTTAGTATTTACTTCCATTTCTCTAAATAGCATAATTGCAGTATTATTTCTTTAATTTTTGACTTTGGGAATTATATATTGTCTTCCCTCACTATGGGAGATGAGGATGTAACTACCTTGTGGGTTGTTTTTTTTTTTCCCCATCCTGCTTGACATGTGGGATCTTATATCTTAGTTCCCAGAGCAGGGATCTGGGATTGAGTTATCTCGCTGCACTGGAAGCATGAAGTTTTAACCACTGGACCACCAGGGAATTCCCTTGAATGTGTTTTTAAGTTTCCAAATGCAGGGGGATTTTTTGATTTATCATTCAAAATTGAAATCTAATTCAACTGCATGTGATCAGAGATGATGGTCTGCAGGATATCAATTCTTTCAAATATTCTGAGACTTAAGCATGAAGTTTTAACCACTGGACCACCAGGGAATTCCCTTGAATGTGTTTTTAAGTTTCCAAATGCAGGGGGATTTTTTGATTTATCATTCAAAATTGAAATCTAATTCAACTGCATGTGATCAGAGATGATGGTCTGCAGGATATCAATTCTTTCAAATATTCTGAGACTTCATTTGTATCCTAATTTGTAGCCTAATAAGTGATGAAATGAGAAAATGCATATGAGCCTGGGAAAAAATATGTTAAGTACTGAATGCAAAGTACTATGTTCATTAAATCCAACTTGTTAATCAGAGCTAAAGTGAAGTTTTGTTTCAGCCTCCTAGTTATTCAAAAAATCTGCCATTCAGCATCCTTGTATTCCTGTACTCATGGGTGACCAATGATTATGGGGTCATGTGGGTTATTATTTTATTATCATATGTGTGAGTATTCCTCATTCTGTGAATCCCAGATTGGACTGAGCAGTTCAGCCCTGTGCTTCCACAGTATTTACTTCTTGTAAATTGTATGTTAATATAATTGTATCCCCTATTAGGCTATCTGTTGGTTTCCTATTGCTATGATAGATTGCCACAAACTCATTGGCTTAAAACAGAACAGATTTATTATCTTACAGTTAGGGAGATCAGAAGTCCAAAATGAAGCTCACTGAGCTAAAATCAAGATGTTGGCAGGGCTGAGTCCTCCTAGAAACACTGAGGGAGAATCCACTTTCCTGCCTTTTTTGGCTTCCATGCATTATGCCAATCTCTAGCTTCTGCCATCACATTGACCACAGACATCGATTCTCCTGACTTCTTCTAAGTGAAGCTGCTCAGTCATGTCTGACTCTTTGTGACCCCATGGACTGTAGCCTACTCAGCTCCTCCATCAATTGGATTTTCCAGGCAAGAGTACTGGAGTGGGTTGCCATCTCCTTCTCCAGGGGATCCTTCCAGCCCACGGATTGAACCCGGGTCTACCTGCATTATAGGCAGACGCTTTACCATCTGAGCCACCAAGGAAGAGGTCTTCTACCAGGGAAGAAGGTCCTCTTCTAAGGACCTTATAATTACACCAGGCCCATGCAGATGAGGGCTTCCCTGGTGGCTCAGAGGTTAAAGTGTCTGCCTGCAGTGCGGGAGACCTGGGTTCGATCTCTGGGTTGGAAGGATCCCCTGGAGAAGGAAATGGCAACCCACTCCAGTGTTCTTGCCTGGAAAATCCCATGGATAGAGGACCCTCGTGGGCTACAGTCCATGGGGTAGCAAAGAGTCGAACACGACTGAGCGACTTCACTTTCAGGCAGATAATCCTGGTTAATCTCCCTTTCTCAAGAGCCTTAACTTAATCACATCCACAGAGTTCCTTTAAACAGATAAAACAGAATAATCACAGGTTATTGGGGATTAAGACATAGACATATTTGGGCATCTATTATTCAGCTCGGTATATATAGGACATCTTTTCTGATAATTCCAATATCTGGATTTATCTGTATGTCTCTATTCTGTTGTTTGGTGTGTGGGTGGTTTCTTTTCCCTCTTGGTTTTCTACTATTTGGTCTTATTTCCTGATAAGCCTGATCATTTTATAGTCCTTCCTGGTCTTAAGTGTGAAAAATTATAGAGATAAGTTGAGGGCCTGAATGATATTATCTTCCTCCAGAAAGCATTACTATTAATACCTCTTCTGGGAGGTTATGAGAATAGGGGCAGATTACTTTAACTCCATCTAGGACTAGTGCAATTGCAAGATGGGTTTCTGTCTTCGTGAGGCTGGTCTATCTCTGCATCATCTTAATCCTCAGATACAGCTCTGCAGGTGTACTTGACAAGTCCTGTCAAACCTCTGCTCAGCTTGTCAACCTCAGGGCTTCTGCTTTCTGCCTCTCAGCCTCTTAGAACCTCAGCTACCACATACAAATTAGTAAATGCTTTGAAGTTCGCCTCTCTGAACCTTCTCTGATGAATCTTGGTTCCTCGGATCCTTACTGTCTTAGGACACCAGTGCCTTCAGAAAGATTTTTAGCAACAAAAGCAAAAATGGTAAACGAGACTATACCAAACTTCAAAATCTCTGCACATTAAAGGAAACAATCAAGAGTGAAAACTCAACCTATGGGATGAAAGAAAATGCAAATCATGTATCTGATAAGGGGTGAATATCCAGTATATTCAAAGAGCTGCTACAATTCAAGCATTAAAAAAGTAACCCAATTAAAAATGAGCAAAAAACCTGCATAGACATTTCACCAAAAGATATACAAATGGTCAACAAGCATTTGAAAATATGCTAAACAGCACTAATCAATGAGTCTGTCTGTGAAAGTTGCTCGGTTATGTCTGATTCTTTACGACCCCATGGTCTATGCAGTCCATGGAATTCTCCAGGCCACAAAACTGAATTGGGTAGCCATTCCCTTCTCCAGAGGATCTTCCAAACTCAGGGATCTAGGCCTGGTCTCCTGCATTGTAGGCGGATTCTTTACTGTATGAGCCACCATGGAAGCCTAATC
>SJYX01006794.1:390563-411392 GCA_006410675.1 Oreotragus oreotragus | reverse complement strand
TCAGATGGTAAAGGATATGCCTGCAATGTGGGAGACCTGGGTTCGATCTCTGGGTTGGAAGGATCCCCTGGAGAAGGAAATGGCAACCCACTCCAGTGTTCTTGCCTGGAAAATCCCATGGATAGAGGACCCTCGTGGGCTACAGTCCATGGGGTAGCAAAGAGTCGAACACGACTGAGCGACTTCACTTTCAGGCAGATAATCCTGGTTAATCTCCCTTTCTCAAGAGCCTTAACTTAATCACATCCACAGAGTTCCTTTAAACAGATAAAACAGAATAATCACAGGTTATTGGGGATTAAGACATAGACATATTTGGGCATCTATTATTCAGCTCGGTATATATAGGACATCTTTTCTGATAATTCCAATATCTGGATTTATCTGTATGTCTCTATTCTGTTGTTTGGTGTGTGGGTGGTTTCTTTTCCCTCTTGGTTTTCTACTATTTGGTCTTATTTCCTGATAAGCCTGATCATTTTATAGTCCTTCCTGGTCTTAAGTGTGAAAAATTATAGAGATAAGTTGAGGGCCTGAATGATATTATCTTCCTCCAGAAAGCATTACTATTAATACCTCTTCTGGGAGGTTATGAGAATAGGGGCAGATTACTTTAACTCCGTCTAGGACTAGTGCAATTGCAAGATGGGTTTCTGTCTTCGTGAGGCTGGTCTATTTCTGCATCATCTTAATCCTCAGATACAGCTCTGCAGGTGTACTTGACAAGTCCTGTCAAACCTCTGCTCAGCTTGTCAACCTCAGGGCTTCTGCTTTCTGCCTCTCAGCCTCTTAGAAGCTCAGCTACCACATACAAATTAGTAAATGCTTTGAAGTTCGCCTCTCTGAACCTTCTCTGATGAATCTTGGTTCCTCGGATCCTTACTGTCTTAGGACACCAATGCCTTCAGAAAGATTTTTAGCAACAAAAGCAAAAATGGATAAACGAGACTATACCAAACTTCAAAATCTCTGTACATTAAAGGAAACAATCAAGAGTGAAAACTCAACCTATGGGATGAAAGAAAATGCAAATCATGTGGGGTGAATATCCAGTATATTCAAAGAGCTGCTACAATTCAAGCATTAAAAAAGTAACCCAATTAAAAATGAGCAAAAAACCTGCATAGACATTTCACCAAAAGATATACAAATGGTCAACAAGCATTTGAAAATATGCTAAACAGCACTAATCAATGAGTCTGTCTGTGAAAGTTGCTCGGTTATGTCTGATTCTTTACGACCCCATGGTCTATGCAGTCCATGGAATTCTCCAGGCCACAAAACTGAATTGGGTAGCCATTCCCTTCTCCAGAGGATCTTCCAAACTCAGGGATCTAGGCCTGGTCTCCTGCATTGTAGGCGGATTCTTTACTGTATGAGCCACCATGGAAGCCTAATCGATGGACAATGTAAATCAAAACCACAATTAGATATCACCTCACACTAATTAGGATGGCAACTATTAAAAAATATAAATAAACACATAAAAATAACAAGTGTCAATGAGACAGTGGAGAAATTGGAAACCTTGTGCACAGCTGGAGAGAAGATTCGGCCTCTATGGAAAACACTATGGAGGTTCCTTAAAAACCTAAAATTAGAATGTAATCCATTTCTGGGTATATATCAAAATTTTTTTTAGTTGGAGGATGATTACTTTATGATATCGTGTTAGTTTCTGCCATACATCCACATGAATCAAGCGTAGGTACATATATATATGTTCCCTCCCTCTGGAGCCTCCCTCCCACTTCCCACCCCATCCCACCCATCGAGGTTGTCACAGAATATGGGGTGTGAGCTCCCTGTCATACAGCAAATTCCCACTATCTGTTTTACATAAGGTAATGCGTATGTTTCAGTGCTACTCTTTTAGTTTGCCCCTCCCTTTCTTTCCCCTACTGTGGTCACAAGTCTGTTCTCTATGTCTGCATCTCCACTGCTGCTTTGCAAATAGGTTCGCTGGTACCATCTTTCTAGATTCCGTGTATGTGCTTTAACATATGATATTTATTTCTGTCTTTCTGACTTACTTCACTCTGTATAATAGACTCGAGTTTCATCCACCTCATTAGAACTGACTCGAACATGTTCCTTTCCGTGGTTGAGTAGTCCTCCATTGTGTGTCTATACCACACCTTCCCTCTTTTGTTGTTGTTGTTGTTGGTGGTGGTGGTGGTCTCTCGCCATATCCGACTCTTTGCGACCCCATGGACTGCAGCATGCCAGGCTTCCCTGTCCTTCACCATCTCCCAGGGCCTGCTCAAACTCATGTCCATTGAGTCGGTGATGCCATCCAACCATCTCTTTCTGATCTCAATCTTTCCCAGCATCAGGGTCTTTTCTGATGAGTCAGCTCTTCGAATCAGGTGGCCAAAGTATTGGAGCTTCAGCTTCAGCAACAGTCCTCCCAGTAAATGTCCAGGGTTGATTTCCTTCAGGATTGACTGGTGATGTAATTACATTACATTACTAAATTACATTTAGTCATGTCTAAATTGCACAACAATGTGAATAAAGTTAACAATGTTAAAATGTACATGTAAGAAGTTAAATTTCATATTATGTGTCTTTTACTACAATTAAACATTCTCCTCCCAGGAGATTTTAAAGTGTATTTTACCAGCTCTTCTAGTTGTTGTCAGCAGGAGAGTTGTTCTGACAGAAGCTAGGCAGTCATAGCCAGAAGCCCTGAAGGTGTTTCTATTTTTGTTTTTAATAATACAGTTGCTTACTTCCCTGTTTCCATTCTTTCCCCCACTCTAATTCTTGACTTAGTAGTCAAAGTTTGACTTTTAAAATATAATCAGTATTCTATTCCTTTGTTTAAAAAAAAAAACAGTCAGTGGCTTCCAGTTGTGCTTAACACAGCATCTATAGCAAAATCCTGTCTGCCTCACTAGCATCATCTTCAGTCTCTTTTCTTTCCACTCCTTACGATCCAGCCGCATTGGTGGTTCAGTTCCTCCAAAAAACCAAGCTCTTTTTCCACATGAAGGCTTGCACACGTACTGTGTCCTCTTTCGCCTGGAAAGTTCTACTCCCCCATCAACTGGCTCCATTCCAGTTATCTTTCACATCTCTATATCTCTTTCTTAGTGAGGACATCCTTGATGACACAAGCTCAGATATGTACTCCTATTGTATGAAATTCACTATGTTTCTTTCCTTTGTAACTCTTACCAAAATTTTTAATCATATATCTGGAGGGTTACTTGCTTAATCTCTGTCCCTTCCACTAGATTCTAAACATCCATGCCATGTATCTTTGATACAGTTTAATGCCAAGTACAGTGCTTGGTACACAGATTATATATATATATATACACACATATATATTTGTTGAAAGAATAAATAATATATATATATATTTCAATTTCTCTATAACATTCATTTCTGAGGACTTCCCTGGTGCCTCAGTGATAAAGAACCTACCTGCTAATGATGCAAGAGACACGGGTTCGGTCCCTGGGTTGGGAAGATCCCCTGAAGAAGGAAATGGCAAACCACTCCAGTATTCTTACCTGAGAAATCCCAAGGACAAAGGAGCCTGGCAGGCTACAGTCCATGGGTTGCAAATAATTGGACTTGATTTAGCAACTGAGCACACATCCATAATATTCATTTTACAAGAAAATTGTTTACTCTTAGTTTGTCAGTAGGTGGCACTGTTGGTTAAAGAATTTGTAAGTATCAAAAATAATAAAGTGTCTTTTATTTATTTATTTTTGCTGTTTTTTTACTTTTTACTTTTTTATATAAATTTATTTATTTTAATTGGAGGCTACTTACTTTACAATATTGTATTGGTTTTGCCATATATTAACATGAATCAGCCACGGGTATACAAGTGTTCCCCATCCTGAACCCTCCTCCAACCTCCCTCCCCGTACCATCCCTCTGGGTCATCCCAGTGCACCAGCCCCAAGCATCCTGTATCATGCATTTATTCTCGCCTGGGAAATCCCATGGACAGAGGAGCCTGGCAGGCTACAGTCCATGGGGTTGCAAAGAGTTGGATGTGACCAAGCACACAAGAACAGATGACCAACAGAAGTGGAGAGATGAAAATCCTAGAAAAGAGCCAAAGAGAAATGCTAAAGACGAAAACTAACAGAAATGAAGAATGCTTTTGGTGAACTTATTGATGGACTGGATGTGGCTGAGGAAAGAATTTTTGAGCTAGAGGATATAACAATCATATCTCTAAAAACTGAAAAGCAAAGAGAACAAAGACTGAAAGAGACACAAGATGATATCCAAGGACTGTGGGTAACATATATAAATGGGAATGACAAAAGATGTAACATATATATATAATGGGAATATCAGAAGGAGAAGAGAGAAAGTAAGAGAAGAAACAGCTGAAACAATAATGATTGAAAATCCTTCCCCCTCCCCATTAATGTCAGACATCAATCCACAGGGAAAAACATCATGTTACCTATACAGGAACAAAGGTAAGTGTTACTTCTAAATTACTCACCTCAGAAACCATGCAAGCAAGAGGAGAGTGGCATGAAATATTTAAAGTGTTGAGAAAAAAAATTCCACCAACCTAGAGGTTCTATACCCTGTGAAATTATCCCTCAAAAGGGATAGAGAAATACAACTTTCTCAGACAAATAAATACTGAATTAATTTGTTGGCAACAGACTGGTAGAATGGCCTTGCAAGAAATATAAGTTCTCTGCAGAGGAAGAAAATAATATAGGTTCAAAATTTGGCACTGTATAAAGAAAAGAAGAACACTGAAGAAGGAATAAGTGAAGCCAAAAATAAAAATTTTCATTTTTCTTATTAACTGATCTAACAGACAATACTTAGTTCAAAATAATAATAATGTATTCGATCATTTATGTTTATGCATATGTCTTATGCTTATGTATATGACTTGTATATAAGTGACATGAACAACAGCAGTGAAACAAGAAATGGAAGGAATTATGACTATTTTGTTATTATACTTACACTACCCACTAGTGTATACTGCTACTTGAAAGTGGAATTCAATTATTTGTAAATGTACATTGTAAACTCAAGGGTAACCACTAAAAAAAGCCAAAGAAAACCCCCCACTATCTATATCTATATATATATAAAACTGATATGCTAAGAGAGTAGAAAATGAAATCATATAAAATGCTCAAATAAGACAACAAAAGGCAAAAACAGGAACATAGAACAAGGGCAACACATAGAAAACAGTACTAAATATTTGTTGAACATCCACCTTATGAGGGAGACAGACATTATTCAGCCACATAAATGCAACTGTGATATGATTATAAATTCCGTGAAGAAAAAATATGTAAAAGGGCATGAGAATTTAGCAAAGAAATCTGACCACGTTAGGACGGTCATAAAGGTTTCTTGAAGGAAAAGGCAGATAGGCTGATACTGAAGATGAGCAGATGGTACCTAGATGAACAGAGACGTGAATAGTGTTCCTGGAACCAGGACATTTAACAGAAATATTAAAATAATCATGACACTTTCTCATGAATTATGTCTCTTGTCTGACTTTGTTTTGTAACTCGAAAATATCACAGCTGCTTCACACTATTTTGAACATTGTCTTCACCAGTCTGTGCCGCTTTATGTAAGAAGTGTATACTGACATGTAGCAGTTAGTAATGTTTTGCCTCTATGAGTCATCTTGGATTTCTTTTTATATGTCATTTCAACTCTTTCCTATTCTCTCTGAAGTCATCTGCCACAGAAGGACCAGTTATACATGGGAGGGCTATTATTTTTGATTTCAGGTGAATTTCAGGGGTGATACATTGTCACCTGATGACTGACATATCTCAACGTAGTATCTGGGCTCCATTCAAATCTCCATCAAAGCCAGTCCATCTCAGCCTTGCCAAATGGCTTAAGGAAAACGCAACAGCAGATAAGGAAGAAGATGGTTCAGAAATCTAAAACATGACCTTTTATTTCAAAAAAATGAAGTGATACCAGTGAAAACAATCTATATAAATAATTATTTTAAGTGCAGAATAAAATACTGCTATTCAGAGAAGAGGACTGAAGTAAATTGGATGTGTTGGAAAGTTTCCTAAAAGAGATAGTGTTTGTTCGAGGCTTAGAGTAATTTGAAGAAGAGGAGAGAGGGAGAGAGATTCCTTGCGTTCCAGGCGCAGAAAATAATACGAGCAGATCCATAAAAACAGATAAGGAGGGGTCTGAGGTTTGAGCCCCAGGGATGAGGAGAATGATGATGCTATTAATAACAGAGAGGCTGGGAACACTCAGTGAGCAGGAGCTTTCTGTTAAGCGTGCAAAATACACTTAAAGAAAGGACTACAATCCAGATAGTTGGGTGGAGGTGGAAGGAGAAGAAATCAGCTTTAAATCTGTTTCACAATTTAAAATTTACTTACATTTAGATTTCTTTATACTGTTCAAAAAATACAACCACCTCTGATTCATTGGCATCACCAACTCAATGGACATGAGTTTAAGCAAGCTCTGGGAGATGGTGAAGGACAGGGAAGCTTGGCATGCTGCAGTCCATGGGGTCACAAAGAGTCAGACGTGACTGAGCGGCTGAACAACAACTGATCTTTTACCAAAAGAAAATTGAATAACTATTTTAATACTGACAACTGTATTGGTCTTCCAGGTTTCAGATACGTAGGAAACAGGTTTAGACTTATAAATTACATGAAAAGTTAAATTAAAATAAAATTATATGGAAAGTAAGGATTTGGCTAAAAGCACTAGTTAATAGTATTATCTAAGTAATCCACTTCCTTCTGTACAATCCTGTTCACATTTTATTATATACATTACATACCCCTCTTTTCCACACTGTGTGTATGAGAGGGAGAGAGACAGACAGAGAGAGAGAGAGAGAAAAACAGATAGATTAGATATCAATTGATTGATTAGCAGGCAACAATATAAACTAGGCATTTCCCAGTCTTAGTTTGCAAATACTTCTGAGAGTGTGACATATGATTCTAGTATCCAAAGATACACATTTTTTCATAAAGCTTGACTTCCAAATGCAAGCAACTACTTCATTTGGTGCTAAAGAAACAATGATCTGCTCTAACACTAGAGGGAAAACCAGTGGTGTCGAAGTCAATGAGAACTGGCATATCTGAACAAGACTGACTACTCAAAATTATGCTTACTCTACTTTTAGGGTTATTTTCAGGTAACTTTTATCATTAGTGCCTCTTAATGTATTTGCTTACTTAAGAATCTAAAGTGTATGTAAGATGTGACTCCACTGTTCTCCAAATCATGCCAATTCTGCTTGAATTACCCCTGATTTATTGCTTTAATCCCCTGCTTCACCAGGACTATGAATTTGCTCACTGCCAGCAGTATCAGTATCAGTATCAGATGAGTCTGCTAACAGCTGAGTACATTTTAGGTTGGAAAAAACTCTCTGCAGTGGAGAGATCTTTCTAGGTTGATTAGGGGAGCAATCAAATCTTTAATGTAGATTACTCAGTGATCTTACTGAAAAATTTAATTCAGTGATGGATTTTCTTGGTTCATAAAAGCAATCGATGAGTACCTTGGTTAATTAAGCCAAGGGGTCTTTAATTTCTTTGCAAAATCTATATACTTCAATAATAAAAATGAAAAATACTTTAATATACACAATTTCTTAGTCATTTGTTTACCAAATATTTATTTAGCATATATTATTGCTGGGTACCAAATGGTGGGAAAAAAAAAAAGACATGATTGATCCGCTACTCTCATTAAGCTTCATAGTCAAATGAGGAAGCTAAACCCTAAACCTTAATCAAAATTGACCATGAATAAATGTAAAATGACAACTGGACAAGTAAGGGAGGGGTACAAATAATAACTGTAGGTCAGAGGGAATGTATATTTGAGGAGGTTAT
Organism: Oreotragus oreotragus; assembly: GCA_006410675.1. Classification (NCBI taxonomy): domain Eukaryota; kingdom Metazoa; phylum Chordata; class Mammalia; order Artiodactyla; family Bovidae; genus Oreotragus; species Oreotragus oreotragus. Next base: position 403,515 of record SJYX01006794.1, on the reverse strand, counting down.
GACTGAGCTGAAAGACAGTAAAAAGAAATTTTTTTTAAGGTAAAAAAGGGAAAGTGATAGGATAAGGTTCAAACTTGAGTTCAAAAAGAGGGACGCAGCCTCTTACTACAGGAAAACACTTAAGAATACATGCATGGATTTGGTTATTTAATATTATTCTTTTGATACTAGGGCTTCCCCAGTAGCTCAGTGGTAAAGAAACTGCCTGCCAATGCAGGAGATGCAGGTTTGACGCAGGTTCCCTGGGTCGTGAAGATCCCCTGGAGGAGGGAACGGCAACTCACTCCAGTATTCTTGCTTGGGAAATTCCATGGTCAAAGAAGTTTGGTGGGCTACAGTCCACCGGGTTGCAAAAAATGTTGGACACGACTTTGTGGCTGTGGGCTTCCCTGGTTGCTCAGCTAGTGATGAATCTGCCTGCATTGCAGGAGATCCTGGTTCAATTCCTGGGTTGGGAAGATCTGCTGGAGAAGGGATAGGTTACCCACTCCAGTATTTTTGGGCTTCCCTGATAGCTCAGACAGTAAAGAATCTGCTTGCAATGTGGGAGATCTGGATTCGATCCCTGAGTTGGGAAGATCCCCTGGAGAAAGTAACATGCGACTCACTCCAGTATTCTGGCCTGGAGAATTCCATGGATGGAGGAGCATGGCAGGCTACATGGGATTGCAAAGAGTTAGAGATAACTGAGTGACTTTCACTTCACTTCACTTTGATTAGGAATATCTTTTTCATTATTAAATTTTAAAAAGACAGTTTGTGAGATCTTCAAAGAGGTGATATTTGACTTATGTTTAAAAATATCAAATCAATAATAGTTTCTGTTATTAAAAATTATCCATAATTAAATGAAGTCTCATCGAAAGCTATTACTTCCTTTGAGGGTCCCTCCTTTTCTGTTTCCAGTGTTTGAACTGAAGGGGAATCCAAAGAATGTAGCAAGTAATTCATCCCCTAAGAAATGTTACAGATCATGAGGGTGGTATGCACGGTGTGAGGTGGTAGAGAGAACACTGGGTCTGGGAACTGATATAATAGGTGGATTTTCAGCTCTGCCATTTACAAGCTATGTGACCTTCTGAGAATAACTGAACCTAAGTCTCAAATTCCTTAAGTTGGGACTTGGTGTGAAGATTCAATGTGATAGTGTTTATGAAACCACTTAAAAGCTGTAAGAGTCTGTATAAATGTCAGGCATTATTACTATAATAATAATCCCCATACCTCATACTATAGAGAATGTTAACTGAGGCTTAAGATTCAATTATTTGAATCTTGTTCTACAGTTTTCAGCTATAAACCTTTGTTTACAATTATATAAAAATATTTCCCTACCTAAAATGACATTTAATTAACTCACTTTAAAAATATTATGATTCTTAAATATTTTTCAAAGAAATAGGCTATTATTTTTTTAAACTGATGCTTTACTAGTAGGGGCACACTCATTTTATCAAAGTAATCATACAATTTTTATATAACTGTGTTACAGAAAATATTGATTCTTTGAAAGACAATATTGTCAATACAAGACAGCCAAATTAAAGATACAATATTCAGAAATTATATCCTTTTGAACTACAGGTTTGATACTGCAGGTTTTAGTTTCCAATCTCCACCTTGGTTTCTTTTAAATTTACATTAATTAAATGTTCACAAAAGTATATCAGTGTGTGTTAAGAAAAGATGCTCTTTTCAATCTTCTTCAGTGAACTAACTCAAAATACAATGAAGAGACAGGGAAGAGAAAGAACCATTTATATGACGCACTTGTTGCAACTTTTCTGAAGAAAAAGTGTTATGGATAGTTACAGTATGAAAAGGCAAAATGATAGGATACCAAAAGAGAATCTCCCCAGGTCGTTAGGTGCCCAATATGCTACTAGAGATCAGTGGAGAAATAACTCCAGAAAGAATGAAGCGATGGAGCCAAAGCAAAAACAATACCCAGTTGTGCATGTGACTAGTGATAGAAGCAAGATCCGATGCCGTAAAGAACAATATTGCACAGGAACCTGGAATGTCAGGTCCATGGATGAAGGCAAATTAGAAGTGGCCAGACAAGAGATGGCAAGGGTGAATGTCGACATTCTAGGAATCAGCGAACTAAAATGGACTGGAATGGGTGAATTTAACTCAGATGACCATTATATCTACTACTGCGGGCAGGAATCCCTCAGAAGAAATGGAGTAGCCATCATGGTCAACAAAAGAGTACGAAATACAGTACTTGGACGCAATCTCAAAAACGACAGAATGATCTCTGTTTGTTTCCAAGGCAAACCATTCATTATCACAGTTATCCAAGTCTATGCCCCAACCAGTAATGCTGAAGAAGCTGAAGTTGAACGGTTTTATGAAGACCTACAAGACCTTTTAGAACACCCAAAAAAGATGTCCTTTTCCTTATACGGGACTGGAATGCTAAAGTAGGAAGTCAAGAAAACACCTGGAGTAACAGGCAAATTTGGCCTTGGAATGTGGAATGAAGCAGGGCAAAGACTAATAGAGTTTTGCCAAGAAAATGCACTGGTCTAGCAAACACCCTCTTCCAGCAACACAAGAGAAGACTCTACACATGGACATCACCAGATGGTCAACACCGAAATCAGATTGATTATATTCTTTGCAGCCAAAGATGGAGAAGCTCTATACAGTCAACAAAAACAAGACCAGGAGCTGACTGTGGCTCAGATCATGAACTCCTTATTTCCAAATTCAGACTTAAATTGAAGAAAGTAGGGAAAACCGCTAGACCATTCAGGTATGACCTAAATCAAATCCCTTATGATTATACAGTGGAAGTGAGAAATAGATTTAAGGGCCTAGATCTGATAGACAGAGTTCCTGATGAACTATGGAATGAGGTTCGTGACATTGTACAGGAGACAGGGATCAAGACCATCCCCATGGAAAAGAAATGCAAAAAAGCAAAATGGCTGTCTGGAGAAGCCTTACAAATAGCACTGAAAAGAAGAGAGGCGAAAAGCAAAGGAGAAAAGAAAAGATATAAGCATCTGAATGCAGAGTTCCAAAGAATAGCAAGAAGAGATAAGAAAGCCTTCTTCAGCAATCAATGCAAAGAGATAGAGGAAAACAACAGAATGGGAAAGACTAGAGATCTCTTCAAGAGAATTGGAGATACCAAGGGAACATTTCATGCAAAGATGGGCTCGATAAAGGATAGAAATGGTATGGACCTAACAGAAGCAGAAGATATTAAGAAGAGGTGGCAAGAATACACAGAAGAACTGTACAGAAAAGATCTTCACGACCCAGATAATCATGAGGATGTGATCACTAATCTAGAGCCAGACATCTTGGAATGTGAAGTCAAGTGGGCCTTAGAAAGCATCACTAAGAACAAAGCTAGTGGAGGTGATGGAATTCCCGTTGAGCTGTTTCAAATCCTGGAAGATGATGCTGTGAAAGTGCTGCACTCAATATGCCAGCAAATTTGGAAAACTCAGCAGTGGCCACAGGACTGGAAAAGGTCAGTTTTCATTCCAATTCCAAAGAAAGGCAATGCCAAAGAATGCTCAAACTACCGCACAATTGCACTCATCTCACACGCTAGTAAAGTAATGCTCAAAATTCTCCAAGCCAGGCTTCAGCAATATGTGAACCGTGAACTCCCTGATGTTCAAGCTGGTTTTAGAACAGGCAGAGGAACCAGAGATCAAATTGCCAACATCCGCTGGATCATGGAAAAAGCAAGAGAGTTCCAGAAAAACATCTATTTCTGCTTTATTGACTATGCCAAAGCCTTTGACTGTGTGGATCACAATAAACTGTGGAAAATTCTGAAAGAGATGGGAATACCAGACCACCTAACCTGCCTCTTGAGAAATCTGTATGCAGGTCAGGAAGCAACAGTTAGAACTGGACATGGAACAACAGACTGGTTCCAAATAGGAAAAGGAGTACGTCAAGGCTGTATATTGTCTCCCTGCTTATTTAACTTATATGCAGAGTACATCATGAGAAACGCTGGACTGGAAGAAACACAAGCTGGAATCAAGATTGCCGGGAGAAATATCAATAACCTCAGATATGCTGATGACACCACCCTTATGGCAGAAAGTGAGGAGGAGCTAAAAAGCCTCTTGATGAAAGTGAAGGAGGAGAGCGAAAAAGTTGGCTTAAAGCTCAACATTCAGAAAACGAAGATCATGGCATCCGGTCCCATCACTTCATGGGAAATAGATGGGGAAACAGTGGAAACAGTGTCAGACTTTATTTTTGGGGGCTCCAAAATCACTGCAGATGGTGACTGCAGCCATGAAATTAGAAGACGCTTACTCCTTGGAAGAAAAGTTATGACCAACCTAGATAGTATATTCAAAAGCAAAGACCTTACTTTGCCGACTAAGATCCATCTAGTCAAGGCTATGGTTTTTCCTATGGTCATGTATGGATGTGAAAGTTGGACTGTGAAGAAAGCTGAGAGCTGAAGAATTGATGCTTTTGAACTGTGGTGTTGGAGAAGACTCTTGAGAGTCCCTTGGACTGCAAGGAGATCTAACCAGTCCATTCTGAAGGAGATCAACCCTGGGATTTCTTTGGAAGGAATGATGCTAAAGCTGAAACTCCAGTACTTTGGCCACTTCATGCAAAGAGTTGACTCACTGGAAAAGACTCTGATGCTGGGAGGGACTGGGGGCAGGAGGAGAAGGGGACGACCGAGGATGAGATGGCTGGATGGCATCACGGACTTGATGGACGTGAGTCTGAGTGAACTCCGGGAGATGGTGATGGACAGGGAAGCCTGGCGTGCTGCGATTCATGGGGTCACAAAGAGTTGGACACGACTGAGCGACTGAACTGAACTGACAGTACTCTGAAATCCTACAGTATTTTCTACTTAGAACTTAAATGCTGTGACCCACCAGAATGAAACAAAAATCCTGATTTTTAGATCAATTAGAATATATAAAAACATTATCAGCATTTTGAATTTAATTTTTCGTGGTTTGGCTATGGTTCATTTAAAATAAAGACATGGCGGAAGACACTGATGTTTAACCCTCAATTGTTCCACCAGATCCTTCTGTGAAAACCATGATTATTTATTCCTGGCATTCCAGTTCACAATTTTTCTGAGTTCTTTAGAATATGGTGTGTTTGCTTCACCACTTTACTTAGCTCTCACTTCCTTCAACTATTTTATTCTGTGTGTTTCAGGATACTTACAAAGGACATTTTTTTATTTAGATTGATTAGGAAAGCAGCAAACCCAGGATCTGCAGAGAGAGTTAGTAAAATAATAAAATCCCTGCTTAAAAACAAATGGGCAAACAAAACCCCTTTCTAGCCTCTTCTTCCACAGTAAGATACTCTATTTATCTCCAAATTACTCCTCTAATTCTAAACAACTTGTCCAGTTAATTTCCTGTGTGTGATCACTGACTATAAGTGAGGTTCATTTTCTTATCTACATCATGTAGGTAATTAAAGGAAATTGAAAGTGGGCAATGAAGCTTTTATGCAACTGGGATTGAAGCTGAATGGAGGGCAGTGAGGTCAGTGGAGCCCATTATACGTTCATGTGAGAGGCTGGTTTGTCTGCCCTGTCCTTGTTTACTGTTGGCTGGACAGGTTACTAACTGCAAATCTATGTCTCTGATTTGCCCAGCTGTCCTTGAATAAAGACGTCTTCCCTGCAAATGTTGAGTGACAGTGATTGACAACCTATGATGAACTCTGCTTGCAACCCCCTGCTACTGTTTTTCGATTGCAAAAGAGAAATCAGAATAAAGAAACGTCTTTCATAATCACATCAAATGGGCCCTGCTGTTCACTCAATAGTTTTCATTTTGTTTCCCTTTTCACCAAAAATCTCAATCTGTTCGACAAATGCCATAAACTCAGCTATTCCACATAAAGTAAAAAATAAAAAAACCCACAACAACCCATAAACATATGTATGTATGCTACTACATTTTGCTTGTATATTTACACTGATTTTCAGTTCAGTTCAGTTCAGTCAGTCAGTCATGTCTGACTCTTTGCGACCCCATGAACCACAGCATGGCAGCCCTCTCACTGATTTTAGTTTAGTGAAGATATACACTCTTACATAATGATACGTTCACACCACTGTATCACTGATTTATTTTGCTTCTTCTTGGAAGAACAATCTGGCCAGTCTATACGGATGAGGTATGTCTTTCAGAGATTAGGAGCACTTGGGTTTAGTTAGGACTTGGGCGCCTTTATTCAACACGTAAGTCTTACATGTCCTTGTGGCCCTTAAATTTGCTGATCATACAGCTTACTTTTTAGATTTGTTAACAAGAAGCTTATCAAATGCGTAGCATATATACTGCTTTTTCTCTTTAGTGAACATGTATAAACAAGTGAGTTCTGTTTGTGTATGTGTGAGTGTGTTTACTTTAGCTGTAGTGACTGCAAGAGTCTGCTTCACCTAAGCACATCACTGAAGTAACAAACAGCCGGAACAGGTTGCGGCGTGGTCTTGGGTACGCCTGACCTAACAGGAAACCAGTGCTTTTATGTTGCTGGACACACCGCTGCCTGCATTGACCACACTGAGCAGAACAGGGAAGAGGGCACCTGGACAGTGGGGATGGCAGCTTGACCGAGGTGAGCGACTAAAGGTGCCTTATGCTGCAACAATCTCTGTCATGGGAAAAGCAAAGCATATAAAGTTAATGAATTCCAGACTTTAAGTAGCACTTGATTAATCTGTAACATTCTGAGGCGTTAAAACAAGCCCAAATTAGTTTCTCACATTCCAACACTGTTTTTTGGCCACTGAAGCTGTAGAAAGAGCATTTCAGTAAATTTCCCAGATAGGAACCCTGTTTAATTTCTGTGCCTTTCTGAAGGATTAAATTAATTTGTATATTATATATTTTATAATAATATTTGAAAAATAATCTGGCATTTCCTGATCCAGGTCTAGATACATTAAAGGATAAAAAAAGGCCTCTTTATTTTTATCTTTATTACTTCAGATTACCTTTTATTCAACCATTAATCTATGAAAAAACTGATATAACTTGTTTTCTAAATCATATATATATTTAAGCAGTATTGTTTCTAACCTTAAGACTTATACTTTTATTCAAATTATCTGTTCAAAGTGAATAAATTATGAAAGTGAAAGTGAAGTCGCTCGGTCGTGTCTGACTCTTTGCGACTCCATGGACTGTAGCCTACCGCACTCCTCCGTCCATGGGATTTTCCAGGCAAGAGTACTGGAGTGGGTTGCCATTTCCTTCTCCAGAGGATCTTCCTGACCCAGGGATCAAACCCAGGTCTCCTGCATTGTAGGCAGACGCTTTACCATCTGAGCCACCACAGAAGTCCATATCTAATAATTTATATACCACTATAATAAATAAAGTTCATCTCTAAAATAGAAGACTGCTAAAAACTAGACTTACATGGAACTTATAATGACCTCAAAGTGCAGTGAAAGATATACCAGGAATGAACTTAAAAAGTAACAAAAGAGCCCCTTGGTTATAAAATATTTATTGGAAAATGGTAAAACTACGATCCAGTTAAGCAATAAAATATTTGTCCAACATGCATACAATTTGCTTTACTGGAATAAAGTATCAAAATAATTTTATCATATGCAGATGGCAAACATGTAAACACTGACAGATATATTTGTAATTACTCATAGATCTATGTGTGTTTCCTGTCAGGCCTTATGTTGAGAATATGTGTGTGATTTATATCAATGTCTTAAACTTATGGACATATGTTTGGCCTTCAACCAATTAGGGCAACCACAGAATCATTTGCCAAAAATAAATATGAACAAGAAATAATACCTTATTCTTTCCATTGTAAGAATGACCACCTGGTTGACAGCTGGATTTTAAGAGATCTTACAATAGTGAGTACCAGTAGCTCTGTTGTACTTAAAATAATTTCAGTGGTAAGAAAACTTCTATTTCCCAGGATTTACAGCTAAGTTCTTAAACAATTGTTCTTTGATGAAAACTTAAAAAAATTCCTCAGTTTTCAAGGATATAATAAAAATGCTTTATAGCTTAACAATGTTTAGATATTTTCCTCTTAAGAATAAAAATCTTGAGGCTATCAGGTTTGAATCCTAAAAGGGAATAACTGAGATTAGCAGCAATATATAATAATTATGCATGGTTAAATGTCACATTTTGCAATCCATCTTTAAAAGCTATAAACAAACTTTATTTTTACAACTTGCTCCTGTCTTTAAAACTTCGCATTTTTACTAGGGCAACTTTTTTTTTTTTTTAATAATTTGCATTTCTATAGGCTATAATGACAAAAAATGCAAAATATTAAAAAAAGTGGAAACATTAAAATACTTCTAATCTACTTAATTTCCCTGGACTTCCCTGGTGGCTCAGACAGTAAAGCGTCTGCCTCCAATGCGGGAGACCTGGGTTCGATCCCTGGGTCAGGAAGATCTGCTGGAGAAGGAAATGGCAACCCACTCCAGTACTACTGCCTGGAAAATCCCATGGACAGAGGAGCCTGATAGGTTACAGTCCATGGGGTCACAAAGAGTCGGACATGACTAACAGACTTCACTTTCACTTTCAATCTCCTTAACAGCTGCTGTATATCTTTCTCCCAAGGGTTAAGATATACGTATACAAAAAGCAAAATAAATCTAAAAGTGAAATATCAAAATACACCAATATACAAGAAACATAACAAGATAATACAGGAGTGACTGATGAATGAATGAATGAAACAAACACTGGTGTCATGAAGTGACTTAGCAGCAGCAGCAGCAGCAGCAACTACTGCATCTAAAAATAAGAAAATATTTTAGAGGGAGCCGAGCCAAAATGCTATGGATGAATGTTAGACACATTGTCTAGGTGAGAATCACAGCAAAAGTGTGAAGCTGATATCCATATAGAATGTTTATAGGTGAGAGTAAGAAGGTTCAGACTGAAAAGGAGAGCTGTGAAGTGGATATCCAGGTTAAGAAAATAATGCTCTAAAATCTACATAATTTTAGATTTCTAAGGGGAGAAATGATGCAAATCATGTTCTAAAACAAATAAACAGATAAATGAGTTGGTGGATTAGAGGAGATAGAAACAAAAGTAGGAAGATCATTTAGGAGACTGGTGAGCACAATTGTTTTGAAACGGGTTGATGAGAACTCTGACAGGAGCTGAAGAGTGAACAATCTTTAAAAAGTCCAAGGAACTTGAGAAAACAATTATGAAGAAACAGTCTTAGTAATTTGTATACTGTGTGGAATTGAAGAGGAGAAAAGTAGGAGTTATGGATTACTCGGAGGAATTCATCTTGGAGGCATGAAAGAGTGCAAAGACAGCCGACCGACAAAATGAGGACAGGAAATTTGGGAACAGTGAAAAGGACGATTGAGACATTGAGTCTGGGTCACAGAGGGACAATGAAGTGGGAATGTCCAGTGGGCACGCAGAAGTTGGAACCATGGTTTGTAAGAGAGCTCAAGACGAGTAGACTATGCTTTGAGGCTCATCCATTCAAAGGCAACACTTCAAACTGGAACTGTGGTGAGACCTGCAGAATACATAGGAAAGCAAGAAAAAAAAAAAAAAAATTGAGACCAGCTAGAGTTTAGACACAGGAAAAGGAACCAATGTCAAATAATAAGAAGAATGGGATAAGATGTGAAAGAACATTTTGAAAGATGAAGAGAGCATCAAGAAGCAACCTGTGTCTGTCAAATGCTACAAAAGATCAAAGCGAATGAGCAGTAAGAAAAGACAGTGGCACTGCAGGGAGCTGTGAAAGATTCGCGTAAAGCCAACCCAGACTGCAGGAAGTTGCAATCAAATGATGGAAAAGAGAAGGACACACGCTGAGACTTCATTTTTTATTTTGGCAGTGAATAGGAGAAAGAAAATAAGATGGTAATTTGAGGATGTTAAAACCAAATAAATAGGTTTCTTCTTGTTCAGACTAAGGGTGACTTATAAAGGTTCAGAAGTACCTTTTGTTTTTTTAAGTTAAAAAAATCTATTTTAAAGTTTATAAGAAACAATATCAAGAGATGTACTGAGAAAATTGTACAACAAAAGAGTTATGAGGGGGAAAACCAGTGGAGTACTAGAGCCAGCTAGTGAAAATCAATTGTTATCTATTTTTAAGAATATATTGCATCTTATTTATTCGTAGTTTAGATTGTTTCTGCTTTTTAACTGCTATGAATAAAACATTTGTGTGTAAGTTTTTGTTTGAACATGTTTTGGTTTCTTTGGAAATATACTTAGAAGTGGAACTGGAACACCATATGGTAATTCTGCTCAACATTTTGAGGAACGGTCAGTTTCCCAAAGGGGCAGCACCATTTTGCATTCTCACCAGCAATGCGTGAGGAATTCTAGTTTCTCCACATCCTCACCAATACTTGGTCTGTCTTTTTGGTTACAATCATCCTAGTGAGTATGAAGTGGTATCTCATTGTGGTTTCAATTTGTATTTCTCTATTAATTACTGATATTAAGCATCTATTTATGTGCTTATTAGTCATTTGTATATCTTCTTTAGAGAAATGTCTATTCATATCCTTTAAAGGTGAGTCATTTATTTTTTTATTATTGAAATGAAAAATGCTTAATATATTCTGGATGCAAGTCTTTTATCAGCTACATGACTTGCAAATACTTTCTTCCATTTGGTGGGGTATGTTTACACTTTCTTGACAGCATCACTTTCAGCACAAGAACTTTTTTAATGAAGTCTAATTTATATACTTTTTTCTTTTCTTACTTGCACTTTTGGTGCTTTAGCTAAAAAGCCACTACCCAACCCAATGTTAGGAAAACCTACATCTTTTTTTTTTTTTTTTTCACTAAGAGTAGTATAGTTTTAGCTACTACCTTGTTAATTTAGAGTTAATATTTGTATATGGTGTGAGGGAGGGGTCCAGTTTTATACTCTTGTATGCATATATCCAACTTCAGTAACATTTGTTGGAAAGACCATTCTTTCTCCCTTTTATTGGTTTGGCACTCTGGTATAAAATCAATTGATTATAACATAAGAATTTATTTCTGCACTCTATTCTATTTCATTCATCTATAAGGCCTTCCTTTTGCCACATTGTTTTGATTAGACTAGCTTTGTAGTTAAGTTTTGAATCAAGAGGTATGAGTCTTCCAACTTTGCTCTTCTTTTTTAAAACTGCTTTGGCTGTTTGCCTAGAAGGAAATGGCAATCCACTCCAGCACTCTTGCCTGGAAAATCCCATGGACGAAGGAGCCTGATAGGCTACAGTCCATGGGTTCGCCAAGAGCTGGACACGACTGACCGACTTCACTTTCACTTCACTTTCCATATGAATTACAGTATCAGCTTCTCAACTGTTGAAAAAAAGTCAGCTGGGATGTTTGATAGAAATTGTGTTGAACCAGTAGATGAGTATAAAGAGTATTGCCATCTTAACGATATTAGTCTTCTGGTTCATGAACATGGAATATCTCATCATTTATTACTTTCAACAGTGTTTTGTAGTTTTCAGTGCACAGGACTTACACTGCCTTGGTTAAATTTATTCCTAAATATTTCACTCTTTTTGATGCTGTTCTAAGTTAAATCACTTTCTTGATTTTGTTTCAGATTTTTCATTTGTAGTGTGCAGCAATATAACTGATTTTTGTGTATTGTTCTTATATCCTGGAAATCTTGCTAAATATTTTTATTAACTGTAATAATAATTTGGTGAATTCCTTAAGGCTTTTCTATATACAAGATCATGTTTTCTGGAATTGGAAACATTTTCATGTCTTCTTTACCAATTTGGATGCCTTTAATATCTTTTGTCTTTGGAAGGAATGATGCTAAAGTTGAAACTCCAGTACTTTGGCCACCTCATGCGAAAAGTTGACTCACTGGAAAAGACTCTGATGCTGGGAGGGATTGAGGGCAGGAGGAAAAGGGGACGACAGAGGATGAGATGGCTGGATGGCATCACTGACTCAATGGATGTGAGTTTGAGTGAACTCCAGGAGTTGGTGATGGACAGGGATGCCTGGCATGCTGCAATTCATGGGGTCGCAAAGAGTTGGAAACGACTGAGTGACTGAACTGAACTGAGTATCTTTTACTTCCCTAGTTGCCCTAGCTAGAGTCTACATTACAGTGTTCGATAAAATGGTGAGAACTGACAACCCCATCTTGTTTCTGATCTTAGGAAGAAAACATCCAGTTTTTCAACATTCAGCATGTTGTCAGCTGAAGGTTTTTCGTAGATGTCCTTTGTCAGGTTGAGGAAACTCAATTGTATTCCTTTGTGCTGAGTATTTTCATTGTGAAAGGGTGTTTGATTTTTGACAAGTTTTTTCCTCTATTGAGATAATCATGTGGTTTCCTCCCCCTTTACTCTATTAAAATGTGAATTACATTAATTGCCTTTTGGATGTTAAATAAAGCTTGAATTCCTGGAATAGATCCCAAATGGTCATGGTGTATAATCTTTTTACTCTGCTGGTGGATTTAGTTTGCTACTATTTTGTTGAGGATTTTTACATCTATATTCACAAATGATATTAACCTATGATATCCTCGTTTGGCTTTGGTGTCAAGGTAATATTGGCCTCATAAAATGAGTCGGGAGGTGTTCTCTCATATTTTTTAAAGAATTTATATTTACACAGAATTTATATTAACTGTTAGCATGTTTGGTAGAATTCATCAATAAAGTCATTCGAGCCTGGGTTTTTCTTCATGGGAAGTTTTAAAGTTACTAATTCAATCTCTTTCTTGTTAAAGGTCAAATTTAGATGTTCTGTTTTTCCTGAGTCAATTTTCGTAGTTTGTGTCTTTTTAGAAGTTTTTCCATTTTATCTAAATTATACAATTTTTTTTGCATATAGTTGTTTATAGTATTCCCTTAGAATCTTTTTTATTTTTGTGAAGTTACCCCTGTTTTGTTACCAGTTATAAGTGACTTGAATGTTCTGTTTTTTTTTTTTTT
>SJYX01006794.1:348089-366595 GCA_006410675.1 Oreotragus oreotragus | reverse complement strand
AGGAGGAGAAGGGGACAACAGAGGATGAGATGGCTGGTTGGCATCACGGACTCGATGGGAGTGAGTCTGAGTGAACTCCGGGAGTTGGTGATGGACAGGGAGGCCTGGCATGCTGCAATTCATGGGGTCGCAAAGAGTTGGACACGACTAAGTAAATGAACTGAACTGAACTGAACTGAACAACAGAAGAACCTCAAAATCCCTGGAAGATTTCTAAATATTAGCATGAATCTCAAGGGCATTATGCTGAATGAAGACAACCAGTCTAATAACTTTTTAAAACATTTATTTATTTTTGACAATGTCAGGTCTTATTTGCAGCATGGGATCTTCATTGCATTGGGGGCTTCTCTCTAGTTGTGGCACCCAAGCTCCAGAGCATGAGCTGTACAGTTGCAGCACATGGGCTCTCTAATTGTGGCATCCAGGCTTAGTTACCCCACAGCATGTCTTATATTAGTTCCCTGACCAAGGATCAAACCCACATCCCCTGTATTGGAAGGTGGATTCTTAACCACTGGACCACCAGGGAAGTCTCTCTAGTAACTTATTAATACATACTACATGAATCCATTTATTTGACATTCTTGAAAAGATAAAACTACAAGGACACAATGTAGCAGTGGTTATCAGTGTTTGGGGTGGTTGGTAGACATGACTACAAAGGTATAGGAGAAGGATGTTTTTATGTATAGGGGAGTGTTTTGTGTATGGGAGGAATGGAACTGTTCTGTATTCTGGCTGTGGTGTTCCTTATACAAAATCTGTACATATGTTAAAACTTACAGAAATGTACACCAAAAACAAAGTCAATCTTTACTTTATGTTAACATAGTGATGGGACTGGGGCCCTTATGATGTCAGGTGTTGACTTTTCACCATTTCTTTTCCATCTCTTGAACAGTTTTTGCTACCTTCTTTACGTTGCTTATACTAGTCCTTGGCAACTTTGATCTCATATCAATATAATGTCAAATGCAGCCTAAGAAAGATAAAGAGCAGGTGGATTCTTTACCACAGTGCCATCTGGGAAGCCCCAATCATTTATTACAGGTTCTCAAAGGAAATTGTGCAATGAATTGTTTCTCTAATAAAAATGATCATCAAAGGAGAGGTTAAATTGGTAGGGGGTGGGAAGTTGAAAGGTGATCATTTTGAAGGATGATGATTTACACAAGAAATTCTCTTGGCAGGAATATGGTTTGGAGAATTCCAGGAATCTGAAAATTTCCCTGTCATCAAAATTTGAGATTCACAATGGTTTTAGGTGTATCCCTCATGAATTTTCTGTAGCCAACTAGACAGCTCCACAGGAACCATAGGCATCTTATCAAATTTAACTCAATCACTAGTGTACTCATGATCTTCCATTCCAAAACCTGCTTCTCATTGTGTATGCAATCCATGTTTTAGTAAGTGGGTTCATTTCCTACAGAAGCCCACTGTGGATATACCTTCTATCTCTCATTCTCATCCATCCATCAATCACAGGGTTTAGTTGATTTTAATGATGTCTTTCAAATCAGTTCCTTCTTTTTCTTCCCACTGTAACAGGGATGACTTTTTTGACCTATTGCAATTCTTCCTAAACAGCCTCTGGCGTCACTTAACCACCTTCCATGCTGCAAACAAAAGCATTTTCTTAAAATGCAGTGGAGTTGCCCCCACCCCCTGCACTGCTTAACTGTACTTCAGTGAGGAAAAAGACCCAAATGTTGAATAGCAGGATTGGTGATTTGATGTTTTTTCTCTTTATATATTTTGGCATTTTACAATATTCAATACTGACTGGATGAAAAAGATTTAGCCCTTTTCGTCACCTACTTAGCATGGTATACAAGCCTTACAAGACCCCACGTGGCCTCCCTGGTTTTGCCTACTCCCCCTGACTCCCGTGAACACTCTGCAGCCCACTGGCTTACAAAATGAGCTTAACGAAGTCTCTTCTTAGAAGTGCCTTGGAGGTCACAGCAGAAGATTGAGGGCTCTCCTTCATTCAGAAATGAAGTGAAACCATGGCCCTGCCATTTATTTTTTAATATATTGGGGTTCTTCATAATATTTCCTTTAAAAACTACATTTTTGCTTCTAAATAAAAGTTTTAAGAAAGTGTTTTCTTATCTTGCCCAGAGCTCTTTCTGTTCTTCTTAACTTTCACTCTGTTTCTTGTACCACTGATGCTCTTTCCACCTTTAGGTAAACTCTTTCAGTTCAAAACTTATCTTTTAGAGGGGCAGGTCAAAGTGGGGAGAGTGTTAAATCTTCTGTGAAAATCCTTCCTTATGATGTGGAACTGAGCTAGTCACTCCTTTCTCTCTGTTCCTCAGCCTCTATCCAGTCACCACATTCACTTACTTCTGTGTTCCATGAATATGTATTCCACGTGTCAAGAATTAGATTTCACATGCCTTGGAACAACTAAACCTGTCCACTACAACAGCTGAGCCCTCGCTCTAGAGACTGCAAGCTGCAATCGCTGAGCTTGTGTGCTGCAGCTACTGAAACCTGCATGCCTAGAGCTCACGCTTGTAACGAGAGAAGCCGCGGCAGTGGAAGCTTCAGCACCACAACTAGAGAGTAGCCTCTGCTCACTGCAGTTAAAGAAATTCCACGCAAGGCAACGAAGACCCAGTGCAGCCAAAAATAAAATAAATAAATAAAACTTAAAAAAAAGAATTATGCTGAATACTGGGGTCCAAGGTGATCAGCACACTCACTAGACCTGAGTTAGATCTTCCTGCTTCATGTTTCCACGAAACCCTGTTTCATCTTTTATAGCACTGATCACACTTTGCTTATTTGCCATCCCCTGCTGGACTATAAGCAGCATGAGGGAAGTGAATCATCTGTCTTCTCATCGCTCCATGCCCAGCGTCTACCACAGTACTTAGAACATAGTAGGTGCTCAGACGTTCTTTACTGAACACTTGTGCTTAAATGGGACACAGTTTGGTAGGGGTGGACATGATAAAGCAATATATTATTTATTTATTGCACAGAGATGACTGGTGGGAATATGAAAGTGGTAGTGGTCATTTCTACCCTAAGCATTTCTCACATGATACTGTTTGCTTCTTGGGGACATTTTTCTTGATGTCCCTGGCATTTTTTGATTGAATGTGGGAGAAACAATTGCAAAGGTTCTCGATAATGTTATGTTTCTACAGAAAACACTGACCTTATTTTTTGGCAGGCAGCGAAAGTAGGGCAGATTGGTTCATTACAGTGAGGGCTGAGCTCATGTGAGTCGGGTTACGAGTTGCTCTGCTGCAGGAAGGGGGACCCCTCCCGGGGTCCAAGAACGGGCTCCTAACACTCAGAAATGAATTGTCTGAGGAGACACACATCCTGACAAATCAAGAGACTTTATTAGGAAGGGGCAGCTGGGCAGAGAACAGGGTAAAGGAGTCCAGGAGAACTGCTGTGCCATGTGGCTTGCAGTCTCAAGATTTATGGTGATGGGATTAGCTTTCGGGTTGTTTCGGCCAATCATTCTGACTCAGGGTCCTTCCTAAATGCATGCATTGCTCAGCCAAGATGGATTCTAGCAAGGAGGATTCTGGGAGGTTGGCAGGATATGTGGCATCTCCTTCTCACATTTCCTGAATTCTTCTGGTTAGTGATGACCTGTTAGTTCCGTGTTCCTTACCAGGACCTCCTATCCTAAAATAACTCATGCAAATGGTTACTATTGTGCCTGGCCAGGATGGGCAGTTTCAGTCAGTGTTTCCCCTAATAGCTCTGCCTCGAGATTGCTCTCTTTCTAGGGAGATGTCTTCCATGAGTATCAGTTGAGAGGGGTGAGATGTTTCCCAGACTCCCTCCTTCTTGGCAGATGTTCAGCTCCAGTTTCTGGGTATTGAAAACACTGTTTTGCATTTTAGAAATTTTCTCCTTAGTTGTATAGCCTCTAATCCATGTATCTGAAGAATCAGCAACTATCTGAAACTGAAAACAAGTGTCAAGAGCTAAGTGCATTTCTGTATCTCCCTTACTGCTGAGATCTTGGCTCCTCACATTCTGGCTGCTCAAACTCCAGTTGTTCTCTCTACCCTCATGACATTGCTGAAATCTGCTGGTTTCTCTGCCTTTTGACCTCTACTTTTTGCCTTTTGACCTCTACTCCAGTTCCTCCTGTTGTAGATCCCTGGGTTGGTGCTCTCAAGTATTTCTTTTATCATGAAATTAATTTCACTTGAATAATAATCAAACATTACTAATAATACCGGTTTTCAAGAGTGGGTTAATTAAAATGAGAATTTATAGAGAACTAAAGAGCCTCTTGATGAAAGTAAAAGAGGAGAGTGAAAAAGTTGGCTTAAAGCTCAACATTCAGCAAACTAAGATCATGGCATGCAGTCCCATCACTTCATAGCAAATAGATGGGAAAATAGTGGCTGACTTCATTTTGGGGGGCTCCAAAATCACTGCAGATGCTGACTGCAGCCATGAAATTAAAACATGCTTACTCCTTGGAAGGAAAGTTATAACCAACCTAGACAGCATATTAAAAAGCAGAGACATTAATTCCCCAACAAAGGTCTGTCTAATCAAGGCTATGGTTTTTTCCAATAGTCATTTATGGTTGTGAGAGTTGAACTGTGAAGAAGGCTGAGCCCTGAAGAATTGATGCTTTTGAACTGTGGCATTGGAGAAGACTCTTGAGAGTCCCTTGGACTGCAAGGAGATCCAACCAGTCCATCCTAAAGGAGATCAGTCCTGGGTGCTCATTGGAAGGACTGATGTTGAAGCTAAAACTCCAATACTTTGGCCACCTGATGCGAAGAAGGGGACGACAGATGATGAGATGGTCGGATGGCATCGCTGACTCAATGGACATGAGTGAGTGAGTGAGTGAGTGAAGTCGCTCAGTCCTGTCCGATTCTTTGCAACCCCGTGGACTGTAGCCTATTAGGCTCCTCTGTCCATGGGATTTTCCAGGCAAGAGTGCTGGAGTGGATTGCCATTTCCTTCTTCAGAATGGACATAAGTTGGGGTAAACTCCCGGAGTTGGTGATGGACAGGGAGGCCTGGCGTGTTGCAGTTCATGGGTTCGCAAAGAGTCAGACACGACTGAGCAAGTGAACTGAACTGAAGAGATGCACAGAGAAAAATCTTTCCCAGTTCAGAGAAGTGAAAGATTACTTTGGGAATGTCAGGAGGTGGGGGAGGAAAAATAATCAGGAAAACATTTGTTTTCTCTAGGAGACAACATTTGAGCTATACCTTTAAGCAGAGAAGGAATTTGGTCAGCTTAGTTGGTGATACGGAGAAGGCAATGGCACCCCACTCCAGTACTCTTGCCTGGGAAATCCCATGGACGGAGGAGCCCGGTAAGCTACACTCCATGGGGTCCCGAAGAGTCGGATACGACTGAGCGACTTCCCTTTCACTTTTTACTTTCATGCGTTGGAGAAGGAAATGGCAACCCACTCCAGTGTTCTTGCCTGGAGAATCCCAGTGACAGAGAAGCCTGGTGGGCTGCCGTCTATGGGGTCGCACAGAGTCGGGCACGACAGACGCGACAGCAGCAGGAGCAGCAGTTGGTGATAAGTGACAGGCGGCAAATTTTCCTGGGAGGTATTCTCCAAGAAATCATAGACACGTACTACATTCAGACTGAATTACAGGTGCAAAGGAGCTGCAAGAAAAAAGAGTAAATGCCAAACTACAGACGCCTTGAATGCCAGGCTAAGGAGTTGTGTTTGATACCGGTGTTCAACTAAAGCATGCCTTGAGCGTTTCTTCAGGGAGGTGAGGGAAAAGGACCCATCTATCGGTCTGTCTATCAGGGACCAAGCTCTGTGCCAGGCCCTTTGTCAGGTGCTTTATACACAATCGCATTAAATGTTCTTATCAGACTACGAGGTAGGAATCGGGACCCTTACGTGGAGAAGGTGCCCCCACCCCTTATCTTCCGTGGCTCCACGTTGTCTTTTCAGGACTGTGTTAAGAACGTGAGTTGGGGTATCAGATTGACCTTAAAGGCAGATCCTTGTATACCTCAGAAGTGTGAGTAACTGGTAAAAGATCCCACAGCTAGTGAGGGTGGAACGGCGGCAGCCGCCAGAAGCCGTCCCTCTGGCTGGACACCAGGGCAGCTCCGGGAGACCAGCGCACGCCCCGCCCCGTCGCACGGGATTGGCCGCGGGAGCCCGGCCAGGCGAGGGGGAGGGGCCGTAAGCGGGGTCCCGGACTCGCCGAGGACCCGGAGGCTGCCGGCCGAGTCTGGGCTGAGCTGCTCCCGGGCTGCCCGCGCGAGCGCTGCTTTCCAGCATGTTGTGGCGGGGCGGCCAGGCGCTCCGGCGCTTCTCCACCGGCCGAGTGAGTTCCCCCGGGCGAGCGTCCAGGCTCTCACCCGGGGACTGCTTTCCAGATTCGGGGCGGGCCGGGCGGCGGGGCTAGGGTGGGCAGCTGTTTTCTTTGCAAGACAACGTTTGTTTGTTTGTTTGTTTGTTTTAAACTGGGAGAGTGGAGGTAAAGGTCCTGGGAGGGTCCCGAATGGGCTTGTCGAAAGAGCCATTGTCCTCTAGCAGGAGGGGCTGAGGATGTCTGGCTGGGATTGACAGGGTGGAAACGGTCATTCGGCCAGGGGCACAGAATGGGCTTCCTTTCAGTTTTCATTTCAATGCTGAGACCCCTGCCTGGTTACGAGATGGAGCAGAGGTCCAGGACCCAGTCCACCTCTTGGAGGAGAGTGGCATCAAGTCGACCAGGTCCTCCTCCGCAGTCCGACAGTTGTCAGCGCTCCCGATGGGCATGCAGTGCCCATTCACACAATGGCAGTCCCAGCCAGTGACTGCCAGCTCATTATTCCCGAGCTGCAGATGGCAAGCTTTCTATGATTACCAGGCGCTACAGAAGCAGCCACCCTGGAATACTGGTAAACAATGATGCAAGAACAGAGCCCTGGCCTGGCCCGGCCCGGAGCCTTGGAATTGCATCAGCTTCTCCGGCGATGAAATGAAGGAGGACACGTTGCATGTGGGGCTGACTTCAGCACTTCGGGGGACCTGGAGAAGAGATGCATCTATGCATCTAGGCAGAGTCCAAGCTGTTTAGGGAAGAAAACAGATCCATCCCATGTACCTCATCTCTTTTATAGGAGGTGCATGTTTGCTGTGTTATAAAAGAGTTGGCATTTTGATTCCTCTTCTCTGTTAGAGTCATATGTGCACGTGTACCTATCCAGATATTAAAAAAAAAAAAAAACAAATTTGGAGCAGAGAAGTCTTGAGTCGCATCCAGAACTGGCCAAAAGTTGCATAAATGGGAAAGCTTTGGTCTCCGAGACAGCCATAAGTAATGAGAATTCACTTTATCCCATGCTGCCAGTTCTAGTTATTTTTGTAAAAAGGGGAAAGAGACCTGTTGTAGCAAAGACTTTGCTGTTTTTCCTCTGCAGTGCTCTGGACTCCTCCTTAGCTCTCTCTTGCTACATGGCACATGGGAATCTGTGTTGAGTGGTACAGAGAGCAAGGGGCTTATATTTGCCTGTTTCATTGGCTTCCTCTGTCAACACCTTTAATTGTCTTTTTTTGGAAGCAGGATTCTTGAAGGATGAAAAGATATCAATAGTGGGACTATATAAACTTTCAGTAATAAAAGATGAACATCCCAGATAGCAAATGGCATAAACAAAAACACCCAAGTGGGGAAGCACCAGGCATGGTCCGAGGTGAGGTGCCTGAGTCTGTCTCCAGGAATACATGTGGGAGAGCTGTGCCATATGGCTGGGGAGAAGGCAAGTTCTTCAGTGGCCAAAAAGAGAACATGGAATATTAGGTGATGCATTTGGGATGTTTTACTCTATAGAAAATAGAGATTCATCCTTTAGACTGTACTCTATAAGAATTGTTTGAAATCAAACGCGGCTGATAGGAGTACAAAATGGTACAGTCACTTTGGACAACTGACCTTTTTTTTATAAAGTTAAACAGACACCTATGACATGACCCAGCAATTGCCCTCAGAGGTATTTACCCTAGAGAAACGAAATCTTATGTTCATCGGAGTGTCTCTCTATGGATGTTTGTTGTTCCGTCACTCAGTCATGTCGGACTCCTTGAGACCCCGTGGAGCGCAGCACCCCAGGCTTCCCGGTCCTGTCCTGGATGTTTACAGAGGCTTTCTTCATAATTACCAATTTGAGTGTCTTTCAGTTGGTGTCAAGATAAGCAAACTGTGGTATATCTATCCATATGGTAGATTCTTACTCAGAAAAAACAAATGTAATGAACTATTAATAAAAACAATAGGGATGCAGCTCAAATATGTATGCTAAATGTAAGACAAACCCGAAGTGTTTCATGTTTATCTGGGTCCTCAGGTGTTTCAGTGGTAAAGAATCCACCTGTCAGTACAGGAGACATGGGTTCAATCCCTGGATCAGGAAGATCCCCTCAGGCCACCCATGGCAGTATTCTTCCCTGGAAAATCCCGTGGACAGAGGAGCCTAGCAGTCTAGAGTCTGTGGTGTTGCAGAGTTGGACACGAATGAGCAACTGAGCACATAGCATGCCACATTCATCTGACACTTTGAGAGTGAACTATAGTGATAGAAAAAAATACCAGTGATTATCAAGGGTTGGAGTTAGGGGGAGGGAGTGACTGTAAAGGGACAGGAGGGAATTTGGCGAAATGATGGAATTATTCTATATCTTGATTGTAGCAGGGGTTACATGACTGTGTGATTGTCCAAACTCACAGAATTTTACAATGAAAATGGTGTTTTATTGTATATACATTGTACCTTCATCTTAAAAAACTTTTTTAAAATCACACAGCACTTTTGAGTTTGTATTAAACCAGAATGAAGGAAGAATGAAAAAAAAAATCTTTCAGAATTTAATAAAATTCAAGGAGAAAATTTACTTAAAACACTTCCTGGCATAATTAATTCTCTGTCTTAAAGAAATGGACTTACAGTTATTTAGTGATCTCTGCTTAATGGTATGGCTGGATCTTTTTAAATAGTGCAACTATCAGTTCAGTCGCTCGGTCGTGTCTGACTCTTTGTGACCCCATGAATTGCAGCACGCCAGGCCTCCCTGTCCATCACCAACTCCCGGAGTTCACTCAGACTCACGTCCATCGAGTCGGTGATGCCATCCAACCATCTTATCCTCTGTCGTCCCCTTCTCCTCCTGCCCCCAATCTGATGCCTCCCAGCATCAGAGTCTTTTCCAATGAGTCAACTCTTCACATGAGGTGGCCAAAGTATTGGAGTTTCAGCTTTAGCATCATTCCTTCCAAAGAAATCCCAGGGCTGATCTCCTTCAGAATGGACTGGTTGGATCTCCTCGCAGTCCAAGGGACTCTCAAGAGTCTTCTCCAACACCACAGTTCAAAAGCATCAATTCTTTGGCACTCAGCTTTCTTCACAGTCCAGCTCTCACTGTATCTAGCAATAAAACCCTTGTCAATGAGCTATTATTGTCCACTTCCAGTATCTTGCCTAGCTGACTGCTTCTTAATTTCTCCCAATGGCGGGGGCTATTTAGGCCTCATATTTATTTGGCAGTCTGTTACTTAGCTCCTCTGCCAGTGTCTGAGACAAGCCTGACTGATTCAGGACTTGGGGTTACTTTATGATCCATTTCAAGAGGACCCTTCCCTGCTTCTTGGAACCAAGTACTGACTTTACATCCTAGTTCTAGCACCTAGGTCCTTGACTTGTTTCCTTATTGCATGATCTCTGCTTTGGTGTCTAGTTTAATTTAGGACCCTCAAATTCAACTTCAAACCACATTAAATTATATATTATGTACTGAGCACTTGGTCTAAATCCTGAAGAAATAATAATAAATACCGTTGGTCTGGGACTTTATATGCACCAGGCACTGTTATAAATGCTTTGCATATACTCATTTAGGCTTCATAACATCTCGGTGAGGTAAGTAATATTAATATGCCCATTTTACAAAGCAGGAAACTGAGATGCAGAGAAGTTAAAAAAACTTTTTCAGAGTCTCATAGCCAAAAAGGAAGAAAAAAAAAGAAGAGATAAATAGTCCCTGCTTTCAAGGAGTTCATAGATTACTAGGACAAATGATTAAACTTGCCTTTAGGTAAAGAATAATAACAGAATGGAAATACAAATGGGGAATAAAATACGAAAAGGCATTCAACCAAACTAGGACAGGGACTCTTCTGGTTGCCTTTAGCTTAGGAATCCCAAACAAAAATGCCCACAGAGGCCACACAGGTAAGACGAATGAAGCACTTGGGCTGGACTGAGTAAACCACATTCAGAGTTGAAGGACAGCATCCCCTGGTGAGCTCCAGCTGACCATTGCCACGTGGGAATGTTGATCATGGTTGACAAGCCTCCTGATTTTTAAAGAGAAGTCAGAAATTCAGCTTGCTAATGCAAAACCTCCCAAAAATCTTATCACAGTTCTTTTACAAATGCTCTGTGGGCCAAATATAATCCTCTTGTCAGGTCACCGATTTGCAGCCCCTACCATGCAACAGGGGGCTTCCCTGATAGTTCAGTTGTTAAAGAATCCTCCTGCAATGCAGGAGACCCTGGTTCAATTCCTGGGTCAGGAAGATCACCTGGAGAAGGGATAGGCTACCCACTCCAGTATTCTTGGGCTTCCCTTAAGCAGCAGTTGGTGATAAGTGACAGGCGGCAAATTTTCCTGGGAGGTATTCTCCAAGAAATCATAGACATGTACTACATTCAGACTGAATTACAGGTGCAAAGGAGCTGCAAGAAAAAAGAGTAAATGCCAAACTACAGACGCCTTGAATGCCAGGCTAAGGAGTTGTGTTTGATACCGGTGTTCAACTAAAGCATGCCTTGAGCGTTTCTTCAGGGAGGTGAGGGAAAAGGACCCATCTATCGGTCTGTCTATCAGGGACCAAGCTCTGTGCCAGGCCCTTTGTCAGGTGCTTTATACACAATCGCATTAAATGTTCTTATCAGACTACGAGGTAGGAATCGGGACCCTTACGTGGAGAAGGTGCCCCCACCCCTTATCTTCCGTGGCTCCACGTTGTCTTTTCAGGACTGTGTTAAGAACGTGAGTTGGGGTATCAGATTGACCTTAAAGGCAGATCCTTGTATACCTCAGAAGTGTGAGTAACTGGTAAAAGATCCCACAGCTAGTGAGGGTGGAACGGCGGCAGCCGCCAGAAGCCGTCCCTCTGGCTGGACACCAGGGCAGCTCCGGGAGACCAGCGCACGCCCCGCCCCGTCGCACGGGATTGGCCGCGGGAGCCCGGCCAGGCGAGGGGGAGGGGCCGTAAGCGGGGTCCCGGACTCGCCGAGGACCCGGAGGCTGCCGGCCGAGTCTGGGCTGAGCTGCTCCCGGGCTGCCCGCGCGAGCGCTGCTTTCCAGCATGTTGTGGCGGGGCGGCCAGGCGCTCCGGCGCTTCTCCACCGGCCGAGTGAGTTCCCCCGGGCGAGCGTCCAGGCTCTCACCCGGGGACTGCTTTCCAGATTCGGGGCGGGCCGGGCGGCGGGGCTAGGGTGGGCAGCTGTTTTCTTTGCAAGACAACGTTTGTTTGTTTGTTTGTTTGTTTTAAACTGGGAGAGTGGAGGTAAAGGCCCTGGGAGGGTCCCGAATGGGCTTGTCGAAAGAGCCATTGTCCTCTAGCAGGAGGGGCTGAGGATGTCTGGCTGGGATTGACAGGGTGGAAACGGTCATTCGGCCAGGGGCACAGAATGGGCTTCCTTTCAGTTTTCATTTCAATGCTGAGACCCCTGCCTGGTTACGAGATGGAGCAGAGGTCCAGGACCCAGTCCACCTCTTGGAGGAGAGTGGCATCAAGTCGACCAGGTCCTCCTCCGCAGTCCGACAGTTGTCAGCGCTCCCGATGGGCATGCGGTGCCCATTCACACAATGGCAGTCCCAGCCAGTGACTGCCAGCTCATTATTCCCAAGCTGCAGATGGCAAGCTTTCTATGATTACCAGGCGCTACAGAAGCAGCCACCCTGGAATACTGGTAAACAATGATGCAAGAACAGAGCCCTGGCCTGGCCCGGCCCGGAGCCTTGGAATTGCATCAGCTTCTCCGGCGATGAAATGAAGGAGGACACGTTGCATGTGGGGCTGACTTCAGCACTTCGGGGGACCTGGAGAAGAGATGCATCTATGCATCTAGGCAGAGTCCAAGCTGTTTAGGGAAGAAAACAGATCCATCCCATGTACCTCATCTCTTTTATAGGAGGTGCATGTTTGCTGTGTTATAAAAGAGTTGGCATTTTGATTCCTCTTCTCTGTTAGAGTCATATGTGCACGTGTACCTATCCAGATATTAAAAAAAAAAAAAAACAAATTTGGAGCAGAGAAGTCTTGAGTCGCATCCAGAACTGGCCAAAAGTTGCATAAATGGGAAAGCTTTGGTCTCCGAGACAGCCATAAGTAATGAGAATTCACTTTATCCCATGCTGCCAGTTCTAGTTATTTTTGTAAAAAGGGGAAAGAGACCTGTTGTAGCAAAGACTTTGCTGTTTTTCCTCTGCAGTGCTCTGGACTCCTCCTTAGCTCTCTCTTGCTACGTGGCACATGGGAATCTGTGTTGAGTGGTACAGAGAGCAAGGGGCTTATATTTGCCTGTTTCATTGGCTTCCTCTGTCAACACCTTTAATTGTCTTTTTTTTGGAAGCAGGATTCTTGAAGGATGAAAAGATATCAATAGTGGGACTATATAAACTTTCAGTAATAAAAGATGAACATCCCAGATAGCAAATGGCATACACAAAAACACCCAAGTGGGGAAGCACCAGGCATGGTCCGAGGTGAGGTGCCTGAGTCTGTCTCCAGGAATACATGTGGGAGAGCTGTGCCATATGGCTGGGGAGAAGGCAAGTTCTTCAGTGGCCAAAAAGAGAACATGGAATATTAGGTGATGCATTTGGGATGTTTTACTCTATAGAATAATAGAGATTCATCCTTTAGACTGTACTCTATAAGAATTGTTTGAAATCAAACGCGGCTGATAGGAGTACAAAATGGTACAGTCACTTTGGACAACTGACCTTTTTTTTATAAAGTTAAACAGACACCTATGACATGACCCAGCAATTGCCCTCAGAGGTATTTACCCTAGAGAAACGAAATCTTATGTTCATCGGAGTGTCTCTCTATGGATGTTTGTTGTTCCGTCACTCAGTCATGTCGGACTCCTTGAGACCCCGTGGAGCGCAGCACCCCAGGCTTCCCGGTCCTGTCCTGAATGTTTACAGAGGCTTTCTTCATAATTACCAATTTGAGTGTCTTTCAGTTGGTGTCAAGATAAGCAAACTGTGGTATATCTATCCATATGGTAGATTCTTACTCAGAAAAAACAAATGTAATGAACTATTGATAAAAACAATAGGGATGCAGCTCAAATATGTATGCTAAATGTAAGACAAACCCGAAGTGTTTCATGTTTATCTGGGTCCTCAGGTGTTTCAGTGGTAAAGAATCCACCTGTCAGTACAGGAGACATGGGTTCAATCCCTGGATCAGGAAGATCCCCTCAGGCCACCCATGGCAGTATTCTTCCCTGGAAAATCCCGTGGACAGAGGAGCCTAGCAGTCTAGAGTCTGTGGTGTTGCAGAGTTGGACACGAATGAGCAACTGAGCACATAGCATGCCACATTCATCTGACACTTTGAGAGTGAACTATAGTGATAGAAAAAAGTACCAGTGATTATCAAGGGTTGGAGTTAGGGGGAGGGAGTGACTGTAAAGGGACAGGAGGGAATTTGGCGAAATGATGGAATTATTCTATATCTTGATTGTAGCAGGGGTTACATGACTGTGTGATTGTCCAAACTCACAGAATTTTACAATGAAAATGGTGTTTTATTGTATATACATTGTACCTTCATCTTAAAAAACTTTTTTAAAATCACACAGCACTTTTGAGTTTGTATTAAACCAGAATGAAGGAAGAATGAAAAAAAAATCTTTCAGAATTTAATAAAATTCAAGGAGAAAATTTACTTAAAACACTTCCTGGCATAATTAATTCTCTGTCTTAAAGAAATGGACTTACAGTTATTTAGTGATCTCTGCTTAATGGTATGGCTGGATCTTTTTAAATAGTGCAACTATCAGTTCAGTCGCTCGGTCGTGTCCGACTCTTTGTGACCCCATGAATTGCAGCACGCCAGGCCTCCCTGTCCATCACCAACTCCCGGAGTTCACTCAGACTCACGTCCATCGAGTCGGTGATGCCATCCAACCATCTTATCCTCTGTCGTCCCCTTCTCCTCCTGCCCCCAATCTGATGCCTCCCAGCATCAGAGTCTTTTCCAATGAGTCAACTCTTCACATGAGGTGGCCAAAGTATTGGAGTTTCAGCTTTAGCATCATTCCTTCCAAAGAAATCCCAGGGCTGATCTCCTTCAGAATGGACTGGTTGGATCTCCTCGCAGTCCAAGGGACTCTCAAGAGTCTTCTCCAACACCACAGTTCAAAAGCATCAATTCTTTGGCACTCAGCTTTCTTCACAGTCCAGCTCTCACTGTATCTAGCAATAAAACCCTTGTCAATGAGCTATTATTGTCCACTTCCAGTATCTTGCCTAGCTGACTGCTTCTTAATTTCTCCCAATGGCGGGGGCTATTTAGGCCTCATATTTATTTGGCAGTCTGTTACTTAGCTCCTCTGCCAGTGTCTGAGACAAGCCTGACTGGTTCAGGACTTGGGGTTACTTTATGATCCATTTCAAGAGGACCCTTCCCTGCTTCTTGGAACCAAGTACTGACTTTACATCCTAGTTCTAGCACCTAGGTCCTTGACTTGTTTCCTTATTGCATGATCTCTGCTTTGGTGTCTAGTTTAATTTAGGACCCTCAAATTCAACTTCAAACCACATTAAATTATATATTATGTACTGAGCACTTGGTCTAAATCCTGAAGAAATAATAATAAATACCGTTGGTCTGGGACTTTATATGCACCAGGCACTGTTATAAATGCTTTGCATATACTCATTTAGGCTTCATAACATCTCGGTGAGGTAAGTAATATTAATATGCCCATTTTACAAAGCAGGAAACTGAGATGCAGAGAAGTTAAAAAAACTTTTTCAGAGTCTCATAGCCAAAAAGGAAGAAAAAAAAAGAAGAGATAAATAGTCCCTGCTTTCAAGGAGTTCATAGATTACTAGGACAAATGATTAAACTTGCCTTTAGGTAAAGAATAATAACAGAATGGAAATACAAATGGGGAATAAAATACGAAAAGGCATTCAACCAAACTAGGACAGGGACTCTTCTGGTTGCCTTTAGCTTAGGAATCCCAAACAAAAATGCCCACAGAGGCCACACAGGTAAGACGAATGAAGCACTTGGGCTGGACTGAGTAAACCACATTCAGAGTTGAAGGACAGCATCCCCTGGTGAGCTCCAGCTGACCATTGCCACGTGGGAATGTTGATCATGGTTGACAAGCCTCCTGATTTTTAAAGAGAAGTCAGAAATTCAGCTTGCTAATGCAAAACCTCCCAAAAATCTTATCACAGTTCTTTTACAAATGCTCTGTGGGCCAAATATAATCCTCTTGTCAGGTCACCGATTTGCAGCCCCTACCATGCAACAGGGGGCTTCCCTGATAGTTCAGTTGTTAAAGAATCCTCCTGCAATGCAGGAGACCCTGGTTCAATTCCTGGGTCAGGAAGATCACCTGGAGAAGGGATAGGCTACCCACTCCAGTATTCTTGGGCTTCCCTTGTGGCTCAGCTGGTAAAAAAAAAAATCCGCCTGCAATGTGGGAGACCTGGGTTCTATCTCTGGGTTGGGAAGATCCCCTGGAGATGGGAAAGGCCACTCACTCCAGTATTCTGACCTGGAGAATTCCACAGACTGTACAGTCCATGGGGTCGCAAAGAGTCAGACACGACTAAGCGACTTTCACTTCACTTCACCATGCAATAGTCCTGTACAGATGTGAGAGTTGGATAATGAAGAAGGCTGAGTGCCCCAAAATTGATGATTTTGACCTATGATGCTTGAGAAGATTCTTGAGAGTCCTTTGGACAGTAGGATTAATTCAGTCAATCCTAAAGGAAATCAACCCTGAATATTCATTGGAAGGACTATTGCTGAAGCTCTAATAATTTGGCCACTTGATGCCAAGAGCTGACCCTTTGGAAAAGACCCTGATGCTGGGAAAGATTGAGGGCAGGAGGGAGAAGGAGAAGACAGAGGATGAGATGGTTGGATGGCATCACCGATTCAATGGTCATGAGTTTGACCAAACTCCATGAGATAGCGAAGGACAGGGAACCCTGGTGTGCTGTAGTCCTTAGGATCGCAAAGGGTTGGACATGATTGAGCGACTGGACAACAACAGCAACCACACACTGTGCCCAGAGCATGGCAATGCCCAAAATATGCTTCGTGAACAGATCTCGCATACTGTCAGGCATGATGTGGGAGGCCACGTGCTAGATAGTCCCTTAAGAGTTAGGTATCTCACAGTCTCAGAAAATTTTATTTTGTTTTATTCTTTTGTGAAAAAGGTCCTTTCCCATTATCATCGGAAAAGCTGCCAGTTCTCTCAATTTCTAACATAGGCAGCTTTGACCTTATTTTACACCCTCCTCAAATGGTTTTATTAAGAAGGGCTTTGGATTAGCGCAGACAGTTAGCAAGCACTGTGCCTTTAAGTTTTCTGTAGAAGCCTGTGTTTTTTTCCAATCATTAGAGCATAATGAGTTCATATTAACTTGCATCCCAAGAGAGTTTCACCAAGATGTGGATAGCCATGGGAATGCAATATTTCATATTAGTAATTTAAGAAGCAAAAGCCCTATACCCTGCAAAAGGCTCTTCTAATGCAGAAAATTATCTCAAGGGAATTGCAGGGTAATAGCACTTATCACCCAGATTTAGAAATACTGTGGGTCATTTTATGCCCCCTTCTTCTTTCTCACCAATGTAACAGATTCTGCTGGTCTCCGCATTTTTATTTTAAGGATTTTATTTTAAGAGTAGATGTCATCCATCGTCTTTAAAAAATGTGAACCTCTGCTCTGTATCCCAGTTTTGCTGACAACACTGTACATTGATACCATACTTCCTTGTTGTAAAGTCACACTTTTGTGGTACATCCTCTCATGCTTCTGCAGATCCTAATAAATTCTGACTATGACAAACAAACAAAACAAGCACTGACAGTATCGCAAAGAATGTCCTCTGGTCACAAGCCTTCACTCTTTAACAAATGATAACTGTCTCCCATGTCAGGACCACCATGGTAATCCATTAGGAAGTCTGATGAAACTGCATCTCATAACTGACCTGTCAAACTACTGCCAAATTTTTCTTTAAAAAAAAAGAAAAGAAAAGATGGGAGGAGGAAGACCATCCACACAGAAAAGCAATAGAAGTACATCTGCTGGAGTGAAATAGATCTGAGTTTGAATCCTGCCTTTACTCCTTATTATTATTATTTTCTGTGGCCAGGTTGCTTAACTTCCCTGAGCCCTATTTTCTCATTTGTAAAATGGATCACAGTGAGTCTTAATTATGTATGATAAGGATTTGATACATTTTTTTAATTAGTGAAAGGGGTTCAATAGAGTGCCTGTCTCATGGTACTCTCCCGTAGGAAAGGTTCATTATCATCATTTTTGTTTACCTGGGTTACTTGTAGTATACTAGCTGACATTTCAGTTCAGTTCAGTTCAGTTGCTCAGTCATGTCCGACTCTGCAACCCCATGGACTGCAGCACGCCCTGTCCATCACCAACTTCCGGCGTTTACTCAAACTCATGTCTGTCGAGTTGGTGATGCCATCCAACCATCTGATCCTTTGTCATCCCATTCTCCTCCTGCCTTCAGTCATTCCCAGCATCAGGGTCTTTTCCAAGGAGTCAGTTCTTTGCATCAGGTGGCCAAAGTATTGGAGTTTCAGCTTCAGCAACAGTCTTTCCAATGAATATTCAGGACTGATTTCCTTTAGGATTGACTGGTTTGATCTTCTTGCAGTCCAAGGGACTCTCAAAAGTATTCTCCAACACCACAGTTCAAAAGCATCAATTCTGGTGCTCAGCTTTCTTTATAGTCCAACTCTCTCATACATACATGACTACTGGAAAAACCATAGCTTTGATTAGACGGACCTTTGTTGGCAAAGTAATGTCTCTGCTTTTTAATATGCTGTCTAGGTTGGTCATAGCTTTCTTCAAAGGAACAATCGTCTTTTGATTTCATGGGTACAGTCACCATTTGCAGTGATTTTGGAGCCCAAGAAAATAAAGTCTCTCACTGTTTCCACTGTTTCCCCATCTATTTGCCATGAAGTGATGGGACTGGATGCCATGATCTTAGTTTTCTGAATGTTGAGTTTTAAGCCAACTTTTTCACTCTCCTCTTTCACTTTCATCAAGAGGCTCTTTAGTTCTTTTTCACTTTCTGCCACGACGCACGGGCGCAGCAGCTGCAATGGCGCCCAGGAAGGCCAGGGCAGCCCTTAAAGATAAGGCTGGACAGTCAATCCCAGAGCAGTGAGGCAAGAGGCAGTTCTTTTGGGTGAAACTCTCCCCAGCGTT
>SJYX01006794.1:332785-347938 GCA_006410675.1 Oreotragus oreotragus | reverse complement strand
CATATCTGAGGTTATTGATATTTCTCCCAGCAATCTTGATTCCAGCTTGTGTTTCATCCAGCCTGGCATTTCACATGATGTACTCTGCATTTAAGTTAAATAAGCAGGGTGACAATATACAGCCTTGACGTACTCCTTTTCCTATTTGGAACCAGTCTGTTGTTCCATGTCCAGTTCTAACTTGCTTCTTGACCTGCATACAGATTTCTCAAGAGGCAGGTCAGGTGATCTGGCATTCCCATTTCTTTCAGAATTTTCCACCATTTGTTGTGATCCACATAGTCAAAGGTTTTGGTATATTCAATAAGGCAGAAGTAGATGTTTTTCTGGAACTCTCTTGCTTTTTTGATGACTTAGCAGATGTTGGCAATTTGAGCTCTGGTTCCTCTGCCTTTTCTAAATCCAGCTTGAACTTCTGGAAGTTCATAGTTCATCTGTTGAAGTTGGCTTGGAGAATTTTGAGCATTACTTTGCTAGCATGTGAGTTGAGTGCAATTGTGAGGTAGTTTGAGCATTCTTTGGCATTGCCTTTCTTTGGGATTGGAATGAAAACTGACCTTTTCCAGTCCTGTGGCCACTGCTGAATTTTCCAAATTTGCTGACATATTGAGTGCAGCACTTTCACAGCATCATCTTTTAGGATTTGAAATAGCTCACCTGGAATTCCATCACCTCCACTAGCTTTGTTTGTAGTGATGCTTCCTAAGGCCCACTTGACTTCATATTCCAGGATGTCTGGCTCTAGGTGAGTGATCACATTGTCGTGGTTATCTGAGTCATGAAGATCTTTTTTGTATAGTTCTTCTGTATAGTTTACATTTTTTGAGCATTTACTATTGCCACACATGGCACATTGCCACATTACAGGCTTTATCCCTCTAAATCCTTATGACAGTATTAATAGTAACTTATAGGATAAGTACTATTATTATTCAGATTTTAATTGATACCCGACAGCTGGTGTTATAGAAGAACAATGGCACTGATGTGATAACTGGGTTAGAATCTCAGAGCTATCACTTAGTAGTGATTGGACTCCAGGCTGTATCTTAATTTCTCTGTTTTAATTTCTTCATCTGTGCTAAATTGCTTCAGTCATGTCTGACTCTTGGTGACTGTTGCCTGCCAGGCTTCTCTGCCCATGAGATTCTCCAGGCAAGAATACTGGAGTGGGCTGCCATTCCCTTCTCCACTTCATCTGTAAAACAACTTATTAATGCCTGTCTCTGAGAGTCATTGGGCAATCAAAATGAGATAACATATATTAAATACCTGGCACACCCCAGGGTCTCATTAAAATGTTTGCTATTACTTCCACCGCTTCTTTCTGACCCAGACTCCCCAGGGCAGACACATTTTAGAGGGATGGACACACACGCTAAACACCAGAGATTTGCTGATTTGCATATGCCTGTCAGTCAATGGAGAGCTTGTTAAAATGCAGCTTCCTTGGCTATTATAGTGCAGAGACAGGGTCCAAACTTCCTCATCTGCTTTTGAGTTAATGCCAAATTCCTGCGGGTCTGACTCAGTAGATCAGGGGTGGGGCCCAGGAAACCACATTTTTAACATTTCCTCCCAGCTGCTTCTGCCAACACAGACCGTCAGTCCTCAGATCATACTTGGAGAAATAAGGCTAAAGTCAAACATCCCAGTACAGTTCACTCACTATAAACACTTAAAATCATTAACTGAAATTTTCTCACTGTTAGAAACTTGCCTTTATAGTCTCAGTTTTACCACTAAGCTCAGAAGGTGTTTCAGTGAATGTCGAATTTCCAGAGATACTGACATGGTTTCTTTAAACACTTTCTGGGGGACTGTTGATTTAGGAATTGAAATCCCAACAACAAGATGACAGCTGGGGGCACACTACATTTGAGTCAGCTCATCCTCGTGGCCCTTGGTTGTTTTACGACTAATATTTAGGAAGTCTTAAAATATTTGGCCTTGGTAATGGTATGAGGTAAAAGCCAAATTTTGTAAGATAGCAAGCGCATTGATTCTGTATCAAGCAACAGCATTAATTATAGGATCTGAAAATAGAGTGTTTACCGAACATTTTGAGTTTTTGAATGAGAGGAAATGAAATAGTTATGTGTTATCTGTAGGCAAACTGAGCTGTTCTTACAGAGTAATTCTGTCTGTTTTTACGAATCTGTTAGATGTTGAAGATTTAGGCTCTTTGGGGATAGAAACTTTGGCTGGCCCTTGAAAGGAATTTTTAAACCCAAACCCTAATTGATGAATTATGAGCTCACAGAGAAGGTGTGAACCTGCATGCGTTTAAGTTCATGCCTAAAAAGGGATGCCATTTATGCCTTTAGTAAAGTGAATTCCTCATATAAGGGATGTCGTATGATATTTCTACAGAATCTAAAAAGAAATGATACAAATTAATGTATTTACAAAACAGAAACAGACAATGAACTTATGGTTGCCAGGAGGGAAGAATGAGGGAAAGACAGGCTAGTTAAGGAGTTTGGGATCTACATATACATACTGCTATATTTTAAATGAATAACCAATGAAATCCTACTGTGTAGCAAAGGGAACTCCACTCAGTGTGGCAACCTGGATGGGAGAGGAGTTTGGGGGAGAGTGGATAGATGTATATGTATGGCTGAGTCCCTTTTCTGTCCACCTGAAACTATCACAACTCTGTTAATTGGCTATATTCTGATGTAAAATAAAAAGTTTTTAAAAAAATTTTAATTAAAAAGATTTAAACCAATAAATAAATAAAATAGGAAATAAGGGAAAATTAAGTTTCTCATAGTCAGATTTTAACAGTGAGGCTTTGCTAATTTAGAATGACTTTCTGGAACATTAATGAATCCCATTCAAACTGAAGGAAAAGTGTTTTATGTCCAAATCCTGTGGAGCTGAATTCTAACATGGTGGAATGAAAGATGGAAAGAACTCTGGGGAGCTGGGGTTGGTTCTTTGCCAAAATGGGATTCACATAGGAGGTCATGACTCTCTGATTACCATCCCTATATGCACAATCCTGCATCCAGCCCGCTTCACCTGGTGACTCTCTTCACCATCTTAATAATCGTCACGTCAACACATTACCTTAAGCTTTGTGAAAAGACTTCCTCTTGGGAGAATTTACAAAAGGTATAATTGCTTAAAGACAGTCCTTAAAAACTTTAACTCCTTTAGTGCCATTCTTATCTATATGATGTTTATATTTATTGACAATCAGTGTATTTTTGTGCATTAATGTAGTGTTCTAAAAAGAAGGTAGACTAACGTGACATTGTAAAGCAATTATACTCAAGTTTCTTTTTTTAATTTGAAAAAAAACACAGAAGTTGGAAGAGATGGGCAGTGCTGGCTGACTTTATGTTTAAGTACATATGTGGGCTTTGGAGTCTGACAACCCTGGATTCAAGTCCCACCTTTGCCTTGTTTTGCCAGTATGACCTTGGTGATAAACTAGATTTTTCTAAGCCTTGGTTTCTTCATTCATAGAATGATACAAAATGAGGGATAAGAAAACAGGATAGCTGTGAATATTAAATGAATGAAATAATGGGCAGACTTCAATTTCTTCTCTGAAACCTGTGTGGACAAATGTGTTTGGGGTTCAGAGTTATTCACATTTAATAGAGTTAGTATGGTACATAGAAACTTACATGCACTTTATAGCAGGGTCTGTGATAGTATCTGTAACTAAGCACACTGAAGGATTTTCTCTGCAGCAAAACATACTATATTAAAGACTGTAAACAGTATTGTCAGTTCAGTCAAGTTTGAAGCCAAATGATTTTGTGATAATTTATAAGACATCTTCAAAGACTATAAAAAACATTTTATTAGATCAGTCCAGATCTTGAGACCAAATGAGTTTAGATTACTTACCAAGAATTTTGGAATTCTGGACTATGTGAAAAGACATAGAATTGTCTACTATGTGGCAAAACCTTTAAAACATTATTAAAGCTTTTACTTAAACAGTGCTGTGTGTCAGACGCTGCTTTAAGCCTAATACATATTGTCATCTCCTTCTATCAGAATTGTGTGAATTGGTGTTATTCACATTTTATAGATGAGGAAAAAAAAGGCAAATAAAAGTTACTTGCTTGAGGTCACACAACTAATAAGGGATGGGTGGCGCTAGGTTTTGACCCCTATATTTTACTAGATGTTAATTCTTGGCTTTTTTTTTTTTGGAGGTGAGAGATGATTCAGCTCTTATTTCTAAATTGTGGGGCATGAAATCATTGTTTTATTGAGGTAGATCTTGCTGAGAATTACACTCTTTTTAACTATGAAACTTGGGCTTATTTGTTAACATCTGGTTTCATTTTATCAAGGAGTTGAAATACCTTGTAAAAATATATGCAATCTCAATGATTATAATGAATAATCATGTGAGTGAAAGCAAAGGGAAAATGAGGAATACTTAGGTGTGTAATTACTTGCACTATGTAGCATGTAGTCTGAGTTCATGTCAATAAATATTTTACTTTGTAAACCTTTAAGCCTTTTGTAGTCCTTACCATCTGGTATTATTGAGAAAAGATTATTTATTATCCATGTATCTTCTATCCATACTAATGTTGTTGTTTAGTTGCTAAAGCATGTCTGACTTTTTTGTGACCCCATGGACTGTAACCTGCCAGGCTTCTCTGTCCATGGGATTTCCCAAGTAAGAAGACTGGAGTAGGTTGCCATTTCCTTCTCCAGGGGATCTCCTCCACCCAGGGATCAGACCTGTGTCTCCTGCACTGCAGGCGGATTCTTTAACATGGAGCCACCAGGGAAACCCATCCATACTAATATCTGTCACTACTGAATTGTTTCACAGATTTGTTTCAAAAACAAGCTAAAAGTGGCACTTATTGGTCAGAGCCTCTTTGGACAGGAGGTCTATAGTCATCTCTGCAAAGAAGGCCACCGAGTTGTGGGAGTGTTCACAGTTCCAGACAAAGATGGAAAAGCTGACCCACTTGGTGAGTGTATCTTGGAGCAACTGGTTCATGGACTCTGCACTTGGCCTTCTCGGGCCAAGTCTATTGGTATGATGGGTACAGACTCAAACATTCTCCCTTTTCGTGTGGGCCTTAAGACAAAGATGCAGGCCCCTGTTGTACTGAGTTTCTCCACTTAACCATGTGGTAATCATCAGGTCCATCAAAGGAATTTCCAAGCATATGTTTTTCCTGAGTTATGCTTATGACTTTCCAAAAGTTCTATAAGACATGTAGCTTAATGTCTGATGCAGAGGTGCCAATACGAACGCAAGGAAGCCCACATCTAATAATAGCAATTGATGTGGGCTTATAAAGAACACATTTATCTCAGAACAAATTATAGTGATGACTGCTTGACTCTTAACAGTAGGTAAAGAAAATAGCCATCCTCAAAGCAAACCTACAGTGTGATTCTGATTTGCTCACTTTAGTTATGTTGAAAAAAAGGGCAAGAAACAGACATTAGGTTAGCCAAAAAGTTGGTTCATTTTTTTGGTAAGATGGTACAGAAAACCCGAATGAGGTTTTTGGTCAACCCAATAGAAACAGTCTACAGATAGAGAATAAGAACTAGCATCTAGAAACCTTGGCTTGTGACTTGAATCTTTATAAATCACTGGTCTGATGCAATATATTCGTTGGGAAATAATATCTATGATAACTCTAAATTTTTTTTCTTGAAAGAAGCAGCTCTGGTGTTTATTCTAGTTCCTGTTACTGGGAGAATTGGATAAAAGCAGTCAGAAGGTACAAACTCCCAATCATAAGAGTAAGGAGTAGGGATATAATGTCAGAAAAGGCAATGGCACCCCACTCCAGTACTCTTGCTGGAAAATCCCATGAACAGAGGAGACTGGTAGGCTGCAGTCCATGGGGTCGCACAGAGTCGGACATGACTGAAGCGACGCAGCAGCAGCAGGGATATAATGTACAACCTGATAAATATAATGAACACTGCTGTATGTTACATATGAAAGTTGTTAAGAGGGTAAATCCAAAGCATTATCATCATAATAAAATTTTTTTTCTACTTCCTTTATTTTGTATGTATATGAGATGAAGAATGTTTACTAAGCTTACTGTGATAATCATTTTCATGATGTATGTCAGTCAAATCATTATGCTGTACACCTTAAACATACAGTGCGGCTTAAAGCAGCTACCTTGGGCCATGAGATGGTCAAAATCTAAATTGTTCTTCATCATGTTTTATTTGTAGATGTTTCATGAAATTACAATGTGCGAACTCATAGTAATACAAAATTATGGCCCAAACTTTTTTGATGAAAATAATCTTCTCTTTCCTGCTCAGCATTGGCTGCAGAGAAAAATGGGACCCCTGTATTCAAGTTCCCTAGATGGAGAGTCAAGGGCAAGACCATAAAGGAGGTGGCGGAGGCCTACAGATCCGTGGGTGCTGAGCTCAACGTGCTTCCCTTCTGCACACAATTCATCCCCATGGACGTAATTGATGGCCCAAAGCATGGTTCCATCGTTTATCACCCGTCTATCCTTCCCAGGCACAGAGGAGCTTCTGCTATCAACTGGTGAGATTTTTCTTTGAATAACCAAGATGGGCCCATGTCTATTGCCTGTAATCTTTCTGTTTTTAACCTAGGTGATCAAGGAACTAGGTATGCTTGAACAATTGTGAGGTCCTGATTGCATGAACTCCCTGAGATCTTGAGGTACTGCATAAGCCAGAACAGCATTCCCAAGAATCTTCTATGACCTATTGGCTCCACTGGATGTAATTAGGTATTGAGCAAGCAAAGGTCCTGTGTTCAGATGAGTCTGGTTTATGCTGGATTTCTGTTTCTCAGAACTTAAAGAATTTAATATGTGCTTTCATGTGAGCATACTAATCTCCAAGGGGGAATGTGAGTACAAAGTGTTCCTCAATTTATTTGGCCATAGAACTTTTTTTGCATAGAATATCTCAGGTACATTTCAAGAAATGCTGAACTACCTGAAATTATCTTTCTCGTGGTCTATCTTCCCCCATTCAAGGTTAAGTTTCTTGAGGGGAGAAAGGTCTATGGTCTAACATTTTTACTGCCATAAGGCCCAAGTTCAAGAACACTGCCTGCTACTGCCCAGTGTCATAGGTACACTATCCTGTGGGTCAAGGTGGGCCTTTCTCATCGTCTCTACCATCTCTCCTCAAGTTATCACATAGGCAGAAAATCTATCCTTGGTTTAAATGTGGTGAAAAACATTTAATTATATTGGGCTGGCCAAAAATGTCATTGAGATTTTTTTATAGCATACTATGGAAAAACCCATATGAACTTTTTGCCCAACCCAATGTTTCAAGACTGATTACATGAATTGATTTCTTTTTGGCTCTTGTAAATAGTACTATAGTGAATATCTTTGTATTTAAACATGTATTTTTTTTCTCATTTCACGTTGCTTCCATGTATAGAATCATTGACTCAAAGTATATGAATATTTTCAAGACATTATTGAGAAAAGATTATTTATTATCCATGTATCTTCTATCCATACTAATGTTGTTGTTTAGTCGCTAAAGCATGTCTGACTTTTTTGTGACCCCATGGACTGTAACCTGCCAGGCTTCTCTGTCCATGGGATTTCCCAAGTAAGAAGACTGGAGTAGGTTGCCATTTCCTTCTCCAGGGGATCTCCTCCACCCAGGGATCAGACCTGTGTCTCCTGCACTGCAGGCGGATTCTTTAACATGGAGCCACCAGGGAAACCCATCCATACTAATATCTGTCACTACTGAATTGTTTCACAGATTTGTTTCAAAAACAAGCTAAAAGTGGCACTTATTGGTCAGAGCCTCTTTGGACAGGAGGTCTATAGTCATCTCTGCAAAGAAGGCCACCGAGTTGTGGGAGTGTTCACAGTTCCAGACAAAGATGGAAAAGCTGACCCACTTGGTGAGTGTATCTTGGAGCAACTGGTTCATGGACTCTGCACTTGGCCTTCTCGGGCCAAGTCTATTGGTATGATGGGTACAGACTCAAACATTCTCCCTTTTCGTGTGGGCCTTAAGACAAAGATGCAGGCCCCTGTTGTACTGAGTTTCTCCACTTAACCATGTGGTAATCATCAGGTCCATCAAAGGAATTTCCAAGCATATGTTTTTCCTGAGTTATGCTTATGACTTTCCAAAAGTTCTATAAGACATGTAGCTTAATGTCTGATGCAGAGGTGCCAATACGAACGCAAGGAAGCCCACATCTAATAATAGCAATTGATGTGGGCTTATAAAGAACACATTTATCTCAGAACAAATTATAGTGATGACTGCTTGACTCTTAACAGTAGGTAAAGAAAATAGCCATCCTCAAAGCAAACCTACAGTGTGATTCTGATTTGCTCACTTTAGTTATGTTGAAAAAAAGGGCAAGAAACAGACATTAGGTTAGCCAAAAAGTTGGTTCATTTTTTTGGTAAGATGGTACAGAAAACCCGAATGAGGTTTTTGGTCAACCCAATAGAAACAGTCTACAGATAGAGAATAAGAACTAGCATCTAGAAACCTTGGCTTGTGACTTGAATCTTTATAAATCACTGGTCTGATGCAATATATTCGTTGGGAAATAATATCTATGATAACTCTAAATTTTTTTTCTTGAAAGAAGCAGCTCTGGTGTTTATTCTAGTTCCTGTTACTGGGAGAATTGGATAAAAGCAGTCAGAAGGTACAAACTCCCAATCATAAGAGTAAGGAGTAGGGATATAATGTCAGAAAAAGCAATGGCACCCCACTCCAGTACTCTTGCTGGAAAATCCCATGAACAGAGGAGACTGGTAGGCTGCAGTCCATGGGGTCGCACAGAGTCGGACATGACTGAAGCGACGCAGCAGCAGCAGGGATATAATGTACAACCTGATAAATATAATGAACACTGCTGTATGTTACATATGAAAGTTGTTAAGAGGGTAAATCCAAAGCATTATCATCATAATAAAATTTTTTTTCTACTTCCTTTATTTTGTATGTATATGAGATGAAGAATGTTTACTAAGCTTACTGTGATAATCATTTTCATGATGTATGTCAGTCAAATCATTATGCTGTACACCTTAAACATACAGTGCGGCTTAAAGCAGCTACCTTGGGCCATGAGATGGTCAGAATCTAAATTGTTCTTCATCATGTTTTATTTGTAGATGTTTCATGAAATTACAATGTGCGAACTCATAGTAATACAAAATTATGGCCCAAACTTTTTTGATGAAAATAATCTTCTCTTTCCTGCTCAGCATTGGCTGCAGAGAAAAATGGGACCCCTGTATTCAAGTTCCCTAGATGGAGAGTCAAGGGCAAGACCATAAAGGAGGTGGCGGAGGCCTACAGATCCGTGGGTGCTGAGCTCAACGTGCTTCCCTTCTGCACACAATTCATCCCCATGGACGTAATTGATGGCCCAAAGCATGGTTCCATCGTTTATCACCCGTCTATCCTTCCCAGGCACAGAGGAGCTTCTGCTATCAACTGGTGAGATTTTTCTTTGAATAACCAAGATGGGCCCATGTCTATTGCCTGTAATCTTTCTGTTTTTAACCTAGGTGATCAAGGAACTAGGTATGCTTGAACAATTGTGAGGTCCTGATTGCATGAACTCCCTGAGATCTTGAGGTACTGCATAAGCCAGAACAGCATTCCCAAGAATCTTCTATGACCTATTGGCTCCACTGGATGTAATTAGGTATTGAGCAAGCAAAGGTCCTGTGTTCAGATGAGTCTGGTTTATGCTGGATTTCTGTTTCTCAGAACTTAAAGAATTTAATATGTGCTTTCATGTGAGCATACTAATCTCCAAGGGGGAATGTGAGTACAAAGTGTTCCTCAATTTATTTGGCCATAGAACTTTTTTTGCATAGAATATCTCAGGTACATTTCAAGAAATGCTGAACTACCTGAAATTATCTTTCTCGTGGTCTATCTTCCCCCATTCAAGGTTAAGTTTCTTGAGGGGAGAAAGGACTATGGTCTAACATTTTTACTGCCATAAGGCCCAAGTTCAAGAACACTGCCTGCTACTGCCCAGTGTCATAGGTACACTATCCTGTGGGTCAAGGTGGGCCTTTCTCATCGTCTCTACCATCTCTCCTCAAGTTATCACATAGGCAGAAAATCTATCCTTGGTTTAAATGTGGTGAAAAACATTTAATTATATTGGGCTGGCCAAAAATGTCATTGAGATTTTTTTATAGCATACTATGGAAAAACCCATATGAACTTTTTGCCCAACCCAATGTTTCAAGACTGATTACATGAATTGATTTCTTTTTGGCTCTTGTAAATAGTACTATAGTGAATATCTTTGTATTTAAACATGTATTTTTTTTCTCATTTCACGTTGCTTCCATGTATAGAATCATTGACTCAAAGTATATGAATATTTTCAAGCTCTCGATAACATAGTGCCGATTAGTTCCTCAAGATTTCTGGAATGAGTAGTTGATTGATTGGTCAGTTGATTGAGTTGGTCTTCTTGGCTAGTAGCTCAGAGAGGTAACAATGATTTCGGTGAAGAGTATGGCTGACCTATCACTTCATACTCTGTCTATATTAGCCTGCTTTCCGATACGCTTTTATATATGTATTCCCATCTGTCTGGTTTATTGTATATATTAGAAGGCCTGTGTGTGTCTATGCCAAGTTGCTTCAGTCGTGTCTGACTCTTCGTGACTCTACGGACTGTAGCCCTCCAGGCTCCTCTGTCCATGGGATTCTCCAGGCAAGAATACTCGAGTGGGTTGCCATGACTCTCTCCATATTAGCCTGCTTTCCGATATGCTTTTATATATGTATTCCCATCTGTCTGGTTTATTGTATATATTATAAGGCCTGTGTGTGTCTATGCTAAGTTGCTTCAGTCGTGTCTGATTCTTTGTGACTCTACGGACTGTAGCCCTCCAGGCTCCTCTGTCCATGGGATTCTCCAGGCAAGAATACTCGAGTGGGTTGCCATGACTCTCTCCAGGGAATCTCCCAGACCCGGGGACGGGGCCCGAGTCTCATGTCTCCTGCACTGGCAGGCAGGTTCTTTACCGCTCGCGCCCCCTGGGAAGCCATACGGTCTGTAGGGTCAGTATTTCCTCTTAGGCTAAATTTATAGCACACATAATACAATTAGTTGAATTAATCCACCCTCTTTTACTATTATTTATTTATAGACAACGTAATCCCGGCTCTAAGTGATGCCTATACCTGAATTATACAACCTAAACTAAACATCAGTTCCCCTTTCAACACTGCACTGACTATCCTCTGTTTTATCTTCCGTGATCTTATTCTGCCTAATACAGGGTCAGGTGCAATGTGGGAACTGGACCCTGGTGGGCAAAATTACTTGATAATAGAAAGCCGACACCTGGGAGCCAGTGAGACGTAGTACTGATGGTCTCTGGTGCCTTTTCATTACTATCTGTTAATAAGAAAGATTACAGAGATGGGGATGTATAAAATCACAGAGCCATTAAGTTCTACTTTTTATGAATGCTGATATCGCCCGGCCCTGCTGTAATTTTCACAGTAGCTTCATTCACTGTCTATTTTCTACTG
Source organism: Oreotragus oreotragus (assembly GCA_006410675.1). Classification (NCBI taxonomy): domain Eukaryota; kingdom Metazoa; phylum Chordata; class Mammalia; order Artiodactyla; family Bovidae; genus Oreotragus; species Oreotragus oreotragus. Next base: position 336,403 of record SJYX01006794.1, on the reverse strand, counting down.
TAACCACATTGTACTTTCATGTACTAATTCACCTTATGATACGATTAACCAATGTGTTACGTTGCAACTCTTCTTTTCACAGGACTCTAATCATGGGAGATAAGAAAGCTGGGTTTTCTGTTTTCTGGGCTGATGATGGTTTAGACACAGGACCCATCCTTCTCCAGAGGTCGTGTGATGTGGAGCCCAATGATACAGTAGATGCGCTTTATAATCGATTTCTTTTTCCAGAAGGAATCAAGGCCATGGTCAGTACAATTATGCCATCAAGGAGAATCTAGTAAACCTTTAAGTTTTGGCATTGTTTCTCTTTTATTGAGGATTTGCTCCTATGAATTTTTACTAAAAATAGGTATGAAAATCAAAATTAGATTTTATTATATTTACTAATAGGATGGTATATTGAGGGAGGAAATCTGAACTTCAGAATTTCTTATTCTGTGAAGCTGATTTATTCTTCTGAGGACAGTGATCAACTGGACAAAGTAGTCATCAAACTTCATTTATTTTACCACTTATTTGGATCTCCATCCTGTTTATAATGACTCATTGTAAAGAAATAGCAGAATCTGAAGAAATTTTGCTATGTAATTTTGACTTCCTTCAAAAACATTTAAAATCAGTCTATGTAATAGGGCAAAATTTGATGCTGCTTTATTTGTTCAGGTATGCTCTGAATTAAAAACTCAAAACATGCACATCACAAAGAAATGATATATTAACCTGTAAAAACATTGAAACATAATTTCAGTATCATTTAATGTCTTCTGGTGTTTGATATGGTAGAAGTACAGCACAGAGGTGGACAATAAGATGATATAAAACAGCAGCCATTGATTTAGGAGAGAGGAGAGCAGTATTTTGTTTGTCAACATTTAATGATTAAGGGGGGTGCTTCCCTAGTAGCTCAGATGCTAAAGCATCTGCCTGAAATGCAGGAGACCTGGGTTTGACCCCTGGGTTGGGAAGATCCCCTGGAGAAGGAAATGGCACCCACTCCAATATTCCTGCCTGGAGAATCCCACGGACAGAGGAGCCTGGCTGGCTACAATGCATGGGGTCACAAAGAGTTGGACACGACCCAGTGACTGACACAATGATTAAGAGAGTAGTTCTTGTTCTACCATTTGTTTGTTGTATAGTAGGCAAGTCATTTAGCCTTGGTTTCCTCATCTATAAAATGTGGACACTACTGCCTGACTTACAAGGTTGTTGTTATGAAAATTAAATGACATTTGTGTAAAGCATCTGGCACACAGTAGGTGCTCAAAATGATTATTATAATCAAAGTAGTATTCTATGTGTTCAGTAGCATTTGTGCAAACCTGGATTATGGCCAGAAATAGGTGGAATGAATGAGCTTAGCTTGAACCTGTCCCAGGTGGCTCCCTCCACATGCTCTTGAAAAGGTTGGAGTACTTAGCTGTGAGTACTTAGAGAGAAAATTGAGAAAATGAGCTCACATAGGTTCCCAGTGAAGGACACAGGCCCTCAACTCAAGGTAAAAATAAATGGTGCACAGAAGGGAACACAGGACGCATCCCAAAGGCAATCAGACTCATAGACAGACTTTAATCTTTTTTTATTCCAGGTGTATTCCTTAAACATAACAATGTATTATTTTCTGGAATCATCATGATGAGCAGAAGTAACCCACAATGACTTATTTTACAATTATCTTCCTAAAATTTCCATTGAAAAAGCAAGAGAAGATTGAAATGTGTTTAAATAAAGGAGTCATGTTTAGAAGTGTGGGCTGGATATTGGCAGTAGATAGATCTGGAGACAGACCCTTCTCTGACGCCTACCAGCTATCTCTGTGATCTTGCTGCTGCTGCTGCTAAGTCACTTCAGTCATGGCTGACTCTGTGTGACCACATAGATGGCAGCCCCCCAGACTCCCCTGTCCCTGGGATTCTCCAGGCAAGAACACTGGAGTGGGTTGCCATTTCCTTCTCCAGTGCATGAAAGTGAAAAGTGAAAGTGAAGTTGCTCGGTTGTGTCTGATTCTTAGCGACCATGTGAACTGCAGCCTACCAGGCTCCTCCGTCCATGGGATTTTCCAGGCAAGAGTACTGGAGTGGGTTGCCAGTGCCTTCTCCTCTGTGATCTTGAGCTAGTTGCTTTTTCTCAAGCTAGTTGCTTGAGGCTTTTTGCGACCTCATATGTAAAACAAGACTGATAATATCCACTTGTAGGACTTGTGTGATGTTAGTCACTCAGTTGTGTCTGACTCTTTGTGACCTCATGAATTGTAGCTGACCAGGCTCTTCTGTCCATGGAATTCTCCAGGCAAGAATACTGGAGTGGATTGCCATTTCCTTCTTCTAGGATCGAACCCAGGTCTCCTGCATTGCAGGCAGATTCTTTACTCTCTGAGCCACCAAGGGATTTTACATAAAGAAGCTAACCCATGTGTGTGTTAAGTCGCTTCAGTTGTGTGCGATTCTTTGCAACTCTTTGGACTGCAGCCCACCAGACTCCTCTGTCCATGGGATTTGCCAGGCAAATATACTGGAGTGGGTTGCCATTTCCTATTCCAGGAGATCTTCTCTACCTGGAGATTGAACCTGAGTGTCTTATGCCTGTGCATTGGCAAGCAGGCAGATTCTTTACCACTAGCGCCACCTGTGAGAGAGTCATTCCTAGGCAGGTTGATAAGAAGTCTCGGGGTCCCCAAGGAGAGAGGGGTCTGGAATTCTCAAGAAGGAGGAAAGGACAACTTTTTTTCCTCTACATTCCTTAGGATTATATAACAGTAATGTATCCTGCTTAAGGACAGTTTCTGGAAAAAAACCTTCTGGCTAATCCTGTTATCTTAAAATGTAAATTGTGGGAGTGGATAGTAAGGTCTTTACAACCTCCAGACATTCTTTTGATTCACTGTAATGACTAATTAAAAAGTATATAACTCCATTGCTAACACTAGCGAGGGGGCACTCTTTCTGCCACCTTCTGATGTCTATGTTAGAAGCTTTCTCTATCTCTTTTACACTTTAATAAAACTTCATTACACAAAAGCTCTGAGTGATCAAGCCTCGTCTCTGGCCCCAGATTGAATTCTTCTCCTCTGGAGGCCAAGAATCCCGGCATCTTTCATGGTTCAGTAACAACCTTTCATCTTGGGGGCTCGTCCGGGATTCTTCAGGACAAGGTAAGGATGCTTGGAGCTCTAGTTCTTTGTTCTCCTAGCGAACACGTTTTCTGCTGTACTTTACTAACTCTACAGTATGCTTGTGTGAATGAATGACATGCCTTGAGCAAAGCAAGTGAGGAGGAGCCCTGCTCTACGGTTCTGCAGTGACCTCATATGGCTTATGGCAGAAACCTGTCAGGGGTTTATACCGACCTGCCAATGCCAAGAGGCACCCAATGTCTCCTTTGGGGACCGACCAGAAATGGGCAAAGCGTGTGGACTGAACTCTCCTTTCTCAGTCAAACTTTCCAGTTTCTTTGACCATTTCATAACTCCTTGGGAGTTAGAACTACTAACCTATCTGTCAGATCATAGACTTTCAAGGGACTTGTGATCTGTGCTGTTACTGTGTACTGTTACTTAGGGCCCCAACTTGGATTGGTAGTCAGGAAGCTCCTAGACTTGCTGCTGCTGCTGCTGCT
>SJYX01006794.1:309842-332659 GCA_006410675.1 Oreotragus oreotragus | reverse complement strand
CCATTTCCTTCTCCAATGCATGAAAGAGAAAAGTGAAAGTGAAGTCGCTCAGTCTGTCTGACTGTTAGTGACCCCATGGACTGTAGCCCACCAGGCTACTCTGTCCATTGGATTTTCTAGGCAAGAATACTGGAGTGGGTTGCCATTTCCTTCTCCAATGCATGAAAGAGAAAAGTGAAAGTGAAGTCGCTCAGTCTGTCCGACTGTTAGCGACCCCATGGACTGCAGCCCACCAGGCTACTCTGTCCATTGGATTTTCTAGGCAAGAGTGCTGGGGTGGGGTGCCATTGCCTTCCCCGCCTAGACTTGCTAGGAGTCGAAAGTTCAGAAGCTAGATGGAGCTCTGGCCCCAAGAGCATCTCTGAGGTTAAAGGTTACTCAGATTGGAAGTGCAATGGGTTTCTTCCTTTGGTAATGCTAGCTCTTAGTGGACCAGAGGAGGCGTTCCAGTGGCTTTAGTCCCATCTCCTTAGATATTCTTTCTGTGGAGTTTGTGGGAATGAAATGGAAGGACTGGCCCTAATAACTCGAGGACAAAAATCAATTTTTCCTCACTGGCCAGTCCTTCACCGTCTCTTTTGCTATTGCTTATACTGGTGTGGTGATGCTTGGAAGGAACATCTCAGTTTTATGTTCATACTGGTCTTATTGTGGTCAGGAATATACTCAGGGTTGTGCACAGGCTCTTAGGGGACGAATGTTTCGCCCAGCAGTCTTAGCTTGGGACGCATTCCAGAAGGTTACTGATTGCACCTCAGGTGGCATCAGAGGCAAGCAAGGTTTTAATGGTGAGGAACTGGACATCAGTCTGGGATGCCATCAGGTCTACCCCTGGTACATCTCTGCCCTGCTTCAGTGGTAGAACTGGGAGGGAAGAGTACAGAGCTTGCATCAGTAAGGGACAGATAAGTCTGACCAAGGAAGGGAAGCTTTGGTGTAAAATCTGTCTACACTCCCATGTAGATCAGTGAGGGACGCCTCCAGTAGAGAGATGGCGCTGGTTGCTTCTTTCTCTTTTACAGATGGGGGCTAACAATTCCAGACCCCTAGCTCCTCCTTAAGAACCCCAGACCCCTCTCTCTTTGGGGACCCCCGGACGTCTTACCAACCTGCCTAGGAATTGACTCTCTCACCTGGGAAGCCCCACCTAACACACTGCCTGGTACAATTATGGATTCAAAGAAATTTTATCAAAATCTGACTCTCTGGACAGCTTTATATATAGTAATTCTGTTAAACAGAAACTTCAGTTAAACAGACCATGTCATTGTTGACCACTGGACTCTAACACCGGTAACATGTTTGGCTTTAGGTGGAAGCTGTCCAGCTCATAGCTGATGGTAAAGCTCCTCGCATTCCCCAGTCAGAAGAAGGAGCAACATATGAAGGTATCCAGAAAAAGGAAAATGCTGAGGTATTTATATCAACTCAGATACGCATCTGAGAATTCACTGTCCCCCACCTTTGAGCAGTTCTCAATGTACCATTTCCTCAGTGAAAGGAAGATCTCCAAGCCACCTGCCCCATCCCTACCCATGTCTGCCACTGATGGAGAGACATGTCTCTATTGCCTTTGAGACTTGAGAAGTTCAGCCTGTGCTTTGCGCATTTCTAGATCTCTTGGAATCAGTCTGCTGAAGCTTTACATAACTGGATCCGAGGTCATGACAAAGTCCCTGGAGCTTGGGCAGAGATAAGTGGACAGGTATGTTCTAGGGGCCCAATGTTTTCTTTCGGCATGTGACCTTTGTAAGAGGCATTACTCATGAGTCTAGGCTTCCCCTGGTTCTTCCTTTGCTTGTGAGGAGAGTTTGTGTTCTAGGTACACGTGACCAACTAAAGGAGTTTAGGTACATGTGGCCAGCTAAAAGAGCCTACACATGGTCACGTGGTCCATTTTTTACTCCACACATATGGAGCATTTGATGTGAGGCAGATACGAGGCACAGCCTCTGCTCTCAGGGAGACTGTAGATTTATGGAGAAAGCAGAGAAATGAATAAGCACTCAGAAGGCAGTAAGACAAATGCTGTAACTGAGGTCCAGACTCAGGTATCTTAGGAAAGCCTTCCTAGAAAAGTTGTTTGCCTTGCACTTCAAGAAGAGGTCAACAAGTAGAGAATGAGACACAGAGTTAAAGACCCAGAGGTAGGAGAGCATGTTACCCGGACCGGAACTTGCAGTAGAGTTCAGAGAAGCTGGGGCCTCAGGTGTGAGGAGTGGGAGTGAGAGGACAGGGAAGAGATGCTGCAGGGGCAGTGGGCAGGGGCAGGGGCAAGGGCAGGAAAAGCCTTCTGATACCTGGGGAAACTCCACTCACCTCAGCTTCTCAAGCTTCGCCTCCTCTAGGACGTCTCCTGACCGCATACTCCCAGCCTGGTGGGACTGGGCATCCCTTTTCTCCTTTCCAGTAATGCCCTGCCTAGCTCTGACTCAGCATATTGTCTACTGTAAGCATGTCTTTATGTATCTGTCCCTCTACCCACCATAGACTGGGAGCCCCTCAAGGGCAAGGGCACCATGCTCTTAATAGTCTCAGTCCTTGAGCTGGGTCCTCAGTGTGTATTAGACATCGATTAAACTGTATGGGGTCAGTGAGGAACCAAAGGTGGAAGTCCATGCCATGGTTAAGAGTATGGAATTGGAGGGTACTGCGCTAAGTGAAATAAATCAGACAGAGAAAGACAAATGCCATATGATATCACATATATGGAATCTAAAAAATGCAACAAAGTAGTGAATATAACGAGAAAGAAACAGACTCCAAATACAGAGAACAAACGAGTGGTTACCAGTGGGAGAGGGAAGCGGGGGGGAGCAAGACAGGAGTAGGGAACCGAGAGGTACAAATTATTATGTGTAAATTAAGCTACAAGGATATGTTGTACAACATACAGATTATAGCCAGTATTTTATAATAACTATAAATGAAGTATGAAAATTGTGAAATCACTATTGTACACCTGTAACTTATATAATATTGAACATCAACTATACTTCAGTAAAACGTTTTATCATGGACATCCTTATACAAATGTACTCTTGATTACATGAGGAATACTGGATATACATCTTGGACCACAGTGACATCATATAGCGTATGAATATATTTTATCACAATTGATAATGCCTTGTTTTTCAAAGCAGTTATACTCACAGACACACCGAAAGTGTGGGATCTGAAGCCAGAATGTTTCCAGTAAAATTCTGGCATTGCCACTATTTGCTGTATAACCATGGGCAGGTTACTTAACCATTGAGTACCTTGGTTTCCTTATTGCAAAATGAGACTAATAATAGTGCCTCCTTCATTGGTTTGGAGTTGTTGTAAAGATGCAATGAGTTAATACATGTTAATTCATCTAAGCACTTAGTCCCGACATAGACTAAATATTCAATAAATATTAAATAATAGAGTTGTCAATAAATGGTAGCTAATGACCACAGAATTATAAGAGGTGGCTTAGTGGTAAAGAATCCGCCTCCCAGTGCAGAAGATGTAAGAGACACAGGTTCAATCCTTGGGTCGGTAAGATCCCCTGGAGGTGAAAATGGCAAATCACTCCTGTACTCTTGCCTGGGAAATCCCATGGACAAAGGAGCCTGGCAGGCTTCAGTCCATGAGGTCACAGAGAGTCAGACACGACTGAGGGGCTGAGCACACATGCAAGCATAGAATTATGGTATTGATTATCATAACAACAACAAATCAATTAATATCCAGTTCTCTTGGTTACAGTCTAGATCCAGTCTTGTTTCCATGAGCTGACCCACAAAGCTTCCTGTACCTCCCATCACACATTCCACTGCAATGCAATAGCCTGTTTACTACTCGGCACCTGCCTCCCTGAGCCCACATCGATACCTCCACTTCCCACAAAAACTCTGCCTTCAGGCTGCAAAGTCTGTGAGAGCTTTCATGTCATTCACCTTTGTGTCGATGCAAATAAATGATACATGTATACTTGCATTCCCTGGATATGGGGCATTTTTCAACTCTTCAGTCATACCCTCACAGACTGTCTCTTGCCTTGAGTCATTCCGATAGGTGCTTGATAGTCTCTTACGCTGGCAGTGGGAGGTCCCTCGTTTGGGCATAAATGAGAATCTCAGCTGCTTTTTTTTTTTTTGCAGGGCATGCTGCTTTCATAAACCCTTATAAACAACCTTCATTTCCTCCTTTCACAACTTGGGTTTGGTCTCTTTACTAGGTGGTCACTTTCTATGGCTCATCATTGCTGAATAGCTCCATCCCTCCTGGAGAACCACTGGAAATTAAAGGTGCTGAGAAGCCTGGTCTTGTTACCAGAAATGGACTTGTTCTTTTCGGTAACGATGGAAAAGCAGTGAGTGTTCAATAGGGTTACTTATAAAATCACTTTGGTGGTTTCCTTCAATATCCCAAGCTCTTGAGGGAGTCTGGCAGGGCAGACTCCCAGGACAGTCTGGCTGTGTAGTGGGATATAGGATATTTAAGATGTCTGTGGCCCATTTCTCTCTGGGGATGAGCTGGCTTTACGTGCCTTGATTGAGAACCAGGCATCTCAGGATGGACCCACTGGACCTGCACGGCCTGCTCTGTGATACAGTAGAAAGAGCTTAGCGTTTGGTCAGGAGCCAGGGTGTGAATCTCTGCTCTGTCACTTACGGTTGTGAACAGGATGTCTCTCCCCTCTGAGGCTCTGTTTACAGAACAGAGAGTGTGATCTGGTTTGGGAGGATCAGGTGGTGTGAGCCTCCTCAGATGATCCTCCCTTTGCCAATAGGGAGATGCCCATCTGCACTGCCTGCACTTGGGAGCATGAACTCTGGCCCTTGGGCTCTTGGGCAGGTGCCCAATGAGCAAAACAAAAGGGAATTTGCAGCTCACAGATACCGTCTCCTGGCTCACAGGATACATCAGTTATAAAGATTGTAGGCCTCAGAGTCCAGCTAGTCCTGGGTTGTAACCTCAGCTCTGTTACTTGCTGTGAGGCACTGGGCAAATTACTAAACCTCACTGAGCCTTCATTTGCTTATCAGTAAAATGGGGATGCTGATGCTGGGAGGGATTGGGGGCAGGAGGAGAAGGGGACGACCGAGGATGAGATGGCTGGATGGCATCACGGACTCGATGGACGTGAGTCTGAGTGAACTCCGGGAGATGGTGATGGATAGGGAGGCCAGGCGTGCTGCGATTCATGGGGTCGCAGAGTCGGACACGACTGAGCGACTGAACTGAACTGAACTGAACAGAAAATGGGGATAATAAGGACCCCTGCATCTATCAGGATTTAGGAGACTGAATAAGATACTCAGCATACACGTACTTAGCACTGTGCATGCTGCAGACTAAGAGTTCAGAAGATGGCAGTAGAGGCAGCAATAGTGCGATTAGTAGCAATGATAGTCATTGTCAGCTTTAGACCCAATACCTATATCCAAGTGTCAATTTTAGAGGTGTTTATCATCCATTGTGAGATATATCTACACCTGGACTTAACTTTCTCCTCTCTGCTGCCATAACTGAAATACCATTTCAGCCCTTTTACACATAGTAGGTAGTGCTTTCAATCCATATTTTTGTATTTGCCAAGTAAGCTGGTCCTTATACTCACATAAGACACTTTCTTACACCAATCTCACTTTTGAATTGTCCTAATTCTCAATTTTTTTTGCTTGTTTTGTCGTTATTTTACAGCTGATGGTGAGAAATCTGCAGTTTGAAGATGGAAAAATGATTCCTGCCTCTCAGTACTTTTCATCGGGTGAGATGTCCGTGGTGGAACTCACAGCTGAAGAGGTGAAGGTGGCGGAGACCATCAAGGTGAACACGTGAAATTTTTAATGTTCCTTGTCTTGGAACAATTCTTGTAACCATTTTTGTAACTCATACCATTACTCTTCAAAGGAGTTGGGATGGAACTTTTATTTCCTCTTTTTTTTGTATTAGCTGCAAGAGGCAATCAATGCCAAAATTTATATGCACATTTATTTCTCATTCATATAGGTAATCCAAGGCAGTTCTAGGTTTGCATGGGGTTAAAGTGGGAATATGAGGGCTAGGGGTAGAGCCACGCAGGAACCCAGGCTCTGCTATCTTTAAGGACCCGCTGGGTGTTATCTCCATCCTAGACAGCCAAGAAGAGCGAAGAGCACAGAAAATCGTGTGACAAAGGATTTTCACGGGCCACGACTGAGAGTGTTATTGTTTAGTCACTAAGTCATGTCTGACTCTTTTGCAACCCCGTGGACTGTAGCCCGCCAGGCTCCTCTGTCCATGGGATTTCCCAGGCAAGAATGCTGGAGCGGGTTGCCATTTCCTTCTCCAGGGGATCTTCCCCATCCAGAGATGGAACCCACATCTCCTGCATTGGCAGGTGGATCTTTTTAACCACTGAGCCACTAGGGAAGCAAGATTGACAGTACAGGTCACTTATATTCATATTCACTGGCTAGAAGTTGGTCAAACGCCCCTCTCTAATTGAAGAGATGCTGAGACATGTAAAGAAGTAGGTTTGGTGAGAAGCTAGCTACTCTCTGCCAGTGTTCTACATGGCAGCTCCCTCATAAAAGTTTCCCTTGTGTCATGTAGGTCATCTGGGCTGGAATTTTAAGCAATGTCCCTACTATTGAAGATTCAACAGACTTCTTTAAATCTGGAGCAAGATCAATGGATGTTGCCAGGTAAAACCAGCACCTTAGTGACTCACACCCCAGCACCCGAGATTTTCACTTTGACCTTGAAAATCGAATCTAAATCCTTTGTACTGTATGTCATCACTCTATCATACCCATCTATTATATTTTTCTTTCCTTCATCTTTCTTTGCTTGTTTCCATGGTCAAATTTGTTCTCTTTTCTTTGTTGCTAACTAGGAGTGTTTTCATATTGACTATACACCTAGAAAAGCACCCTACTAATTGTTTATTTCACTTAAAAACGTGTCTTCATATTTCTTAGCCGATTCTCCAATTGGAATTGGGAGGCTCTAAGTGAGAATGTTAACTGGAATTTTCTTATATAATTGCATCTAAAAGGATACCTAACATTGATTATGCTTACCCCAAATCTTTTTTCCTAACTCCCCAAGTTATCCAGTGTGGTATATCTAGAATGAGGATTATCAGACTGCTTACAAGAGTAAGGGTAGTCACTCTATAGTCAGAATTTCTCTGCAGAAGTTTACAATAGCTAGACAGGGCTAGAGGACTAGAAAGCCGCCCTCTATGACATGAAGAGCAGACCAGGATCCTAATAGTCTCGTAGAGGTGCTTTTCCTTTGAGGGCCACCGTATGGCTATTCACTAAATAAAGAAGGTAAAAGTCTTCATGTTGACAAAGCAAGTGCTCTTGATGAATATTCTGTTCATGTATTCATTCTTACATTTTTTGAAATAATTTTTATTGAAGTAAACTTTCAGCGCTGTGTTATTTTCTGCTATATAGCAAAGTGAATCAGTTACACATTGTTGACTAAAAAATACAGTCGCAACCTGAAAGTAGAGTTATTTTATTTGGTGGGAATGTTTAGGACTCCAAGCCCAGGAGACAGCATCTCAGTAGCTCTGAGAAAACTGCTCCCAGGAGGCAGAAGGGGAAGTCTGGCTATATACAAGTTTGCAACAAAGGGAGCAGGCTATCTGAACATCAGAAATCAGGTATCCGAACTAAGGAATTTAGCATTCTGTGTTTGGGGAGATGCAAGCCTCTGGGCTCACTGCATTCATTCCTTCATATGCACCTCAGCTACCTGGGCACAATCCTGTTTCCCTGCTCACCTTGCTTCTTGCATTCCCTCAGCTCCTCAGCAATCACCATGAGGGGTGGCAGCATCTGCCGGATCTCAGTTTCGGGAGCCCTTATTCACATTTGGAGGCCAGAAATTGCTGATGGCTATGACATTTTTTGTTTACTGAAATGGCAGAAGATATTTTCATTTCACACATACACATATATTCACTCTTGTTTAGATTTTATACTCATACAGGTAACTACAGAGCATTGGGTAGAGTTCCTTGTGCTATACAGTAGCTTCTTCTTATTAGTTATCTATCTTATATACACGTGTGTGTGTACACACTCAGTTGTGTCCAACTCTTTGTGGCTCATAGACAGTAGCCCACCAGGCTCCTCTGTCCATGGAATTTTCCAGGCAAGAATACTGGAGTGGGTTGCTGTTTTGTATTCCAGGGGATCTTCCTGACCCAGGGACAAGCCCACATCTCCTGCATCTCCTGCACTGGCAGGCAGAAAAGTTCTTTTTAGTACCCACCTTAGCCATGTGGGCTTTCCTGATGGCTCAGAGGGTAAAGAATCCGCCTGCGGTATAGGAGATGAGGGTTCGATCCCTGGGTTGGGACAATCCCCTGAAGAAGGGAATGGCTACGCACTCCAGTATTCTTGCCTGGGGAATTCCATGGACGGAGGAGCCTGGCAGGCTACAGTCCATGGGGTCCCAAAGAGTTCAACACAACTGAGCAACTAAAACATTCACTTAGCCATGTAATACAAACAAATGTTTGTTCTATTCTTGCACCAGCTCCAGAGAAAATAGTCTGTGATGTGACTTTGGTCTCTCATAATGATCACAGTTCAGAAATTTTCTTTATTTCTTATTCCTGGAGTACTTTTCAAAGGATAGAACTGATTTTACATGTCCTTTATCACCAGCTTGTGTGCTGTGCTTAGTCGCTCAGCGAAGAGTTGTATCCAGCTCTTCTTTTGAAAGTAATGAAAATATCTTTGCTTCAGTTTCTTGTATTAAAAAAAATCGCCACTGTCTTTTGAGAAACTTTTAACATTTTTTTCTCTCAATCTTATTAATTTCTCTCACTAATATAGATGATCTCATGGACTATAAATAAGTATGTGACATACGTCCTACTTAAAAGCAACCTAAATGTAATCATACAGTCCTCTAAACTCTTTAAAAAAATGTAAGTAACGTGAGCTGGTTCTTCTTTTCAGACTGGTTGAAGAGATAAGACAGAAGTGTGGAGGGCTTCAGTTACAGAATGAGGATGTTTATATGGCCACCAAATTTGAAGACTTCATCCAAAAAGTCGTGAGGAAACTGAGAGGAGAGGATCAGGAAGCAGAGCTAGTGGTGGATTATGTAAGCCTGTCCATGGTGTTGAAAATCCACATGGTTAAGACCTCCGTGCTATAGAAGAATGCTGAGCCTTTCACCCATTTGCTTTACATTTACAACTTTCTTAAAATGACAGTTTTGAGATAATAGTTCAGATACCATACATTTCACCTTTTAAAAACTGTACAATTCATTGTTTTTCAGTATATTCACTGAGTTGTGCAACCATGACCACGATCTGATTATGGAACATTTTTTTTTACCTCCCCCAAAGAAACTCCATATCCACTGGCATTCATTCTCTGCTCTCCTCTTCTGGGCCCTGGCACCAGGAAACCACCAATTTACTTTCTGTTTCTATGAATTTGCCTATTTGAGACATGTGGAATTAGGCGATAAGTGGCCTTTTGCAGCTGGTTTCTTTCACTCAGCATAATGTGTTCAAGGTTCATCGACATTCTAGAGTAGATTATCACTTTATTCCTTTTCCTGGCCAAGCAATAGTCCATTGTGTGAATAACTATGTTTTACTTATCCTTTCCTTGGTTGGTGTACATTTGAGCTGTTTCTGCTTTTTGGCTATTATAAATTACACTGCTATGAAAATTCACATAGGGTTGGCCAAAAAGTTTGTTTGTGTTTTTGGTTAAGACGTAACAGAAAAACCTGAATGGACTTTTTGGCCAACCCAATATAAGTTTTTGTGTGAACATATGTTCTCAGTTCTCTTGGGTAAATATCTAGAAGTGGAGTTGGTGAGTCATATGGGAGCTCTTATGTTTAACTTTTTGAGGAACTACCAATCTGCTTTGCAAAGTGACTACATCATGTTACACTGCCACTAGCAATGGAGGAAACTTCTAATTTCTTCATGTCCTCTCCAGCATATGCTGTTGTCTGTTTTTTCCCTATTTCAGCTGTCCTAGTGGGTGTGAAAGCTTACCAAATGGCTCAGAGGTTAAAGCGTCTGTCCACAATGCGGGAGACCTGGGTTCGATCCCTGGGTCAGGAAGATCCCCTGGAGAAGGAAATGGCAACCCACTCCAGTATTCTTGCCTGGAGAATCCCATGGACAGAGGAGCCTGGTGGGCTAAGTCCATGGGGTCGCAAAGAGTCGGACATGACTGAGCGACTTCACTTCATTTCAGTGGGTGTGAAGTAGTATCTCACTGCGGTTTTGATTTACATTTTCCTAATGACTAGTGATACACATCTTTTCATGTGCTTATTGGCCATTTGTATATATTCTTTGGAGAAACATCTGTTCAACTCCTTTGTTTTTTAGCTGTACCAGGTGGCTTGTGGGATCTTAGTTTCCCAACCAGGGATGGAACCTGAGCCCCTGGCAGTGAGAATACTAGCCCTAACCACTGGACCACCAGGGAAGTCCCTCAAACCCTTCACCTGTATTTTTCATTGGGATGTTTGTCTTTTTAATTTTTTAGTTCTAAATGACCTTAGTATATTTTAAATAGTAGACCCTAATCAGATACATTATTTGTAAATATTTTCTCCCATTCTGTGGGTTTTCTTTTCACTTTTTTGATAGTATCCTTTAACTCACACAAGTTTTAAAATGTGATTAAGTTTGATTAATCTGTTTGTCCTTTGGCCCCTTGTGCTTCTATAAGTCTTGATTTATGTCTTTTTCTCTCCTCTCTTCCTCCTTACTGCTCTCTTTTTTGTTAAATGGATATTGTCTAGTATCCCCTTTTAATCTCTTATTGTTTCTTTTGCTATATACTTTCAGTTATTTCCTTAGTGGTTGAGGATTCCAAGAGACATTTTTCTTAAAACATTCTCACCCAGATTAATACCAGTTTAATACCAATAGTGTAGAAAAAATTTGTTACAGTATAGCTCAGCTCCCTACCCACTTACCTGTGCTATTACTGTCATACAAATACATCTTTATACAATATTAGCTCATCAACATAGTCTTATAATTATCACTTTATGCAGTTTAAATCAGATAGAAGAAAGGAGTTTAAAATAAAAATCACATTTATACTGACATATTTACCTTTGTCTGTGTTCTTTATTTTTTCAGGTAGATTTAAGTCACTGTCTTGTGTTCTTTCATTTCTGTCAGAAGGACACCTTTTAGTCATTTTCGAAAGACAATGTGCTGGCAATGAAGTATCTTAGTTTTTGTTCATTTGAGAATGACTTAATTTCTCCTTTGTTCTTGAAGGATATTCTTGCTGTATATGGAATTTTGGGTTGACATTCTCTTTCAGTGCTTTTAATATATAATCTTATTGCTTTCTGGCCTCTGTAGTTTCCAAGGATAAGTCATCTGTTAATTTTATTGAGGATCACTTTCACGTGATGAGTTGCTTCTTCTCCCTTGCTGCTTTCAAGATTCCCTTTTTGTCTTTGTCTTTTGACCATTTTATGATGATGTGTTTAGGATGGATCTCTTTTGAGATTTGTCTACTTTGAGTTTATTGAGCTTCTTGGATGTGCAGACTGATTTTTTAAAATAAAATTTGGGATATTTTCTGCCGTTATTTCTTCAAATATTCTTTCTACCATCCCTCACCCCTCATTCTGAGACTCTCTTTATGCACATGTTAGTACATTTGATAGTGACCTGCAGGCTTCTAAGGCTCTATTCATTTTTAAAATTATTTTTCTTTCCTATTTTCAGACTGGATGTCTCTATTGACCCATTGTTTGGTTTTCTATTTCTTTCTTCTACCTGCTTGAATCTCCTGTTGAACCCCTCTAATGACTTTTAAAATTTCAGTTATTGCTCATTGCTTTTTACGGTTAAGTAGTATTCCATTGTAGGTTATATATATATATTTTTTGTATAATTAAATATATATATATCTCACATCTTCATATGTTGATGGACATTTAGGTTGTTTCCTTGTCTTGGTTATTGTAAATTGTGCTGCTATGAATATTGGAGTGTATGTATCTTTTCATAATTAGAGTTTTGTCTGGATATATGCCTAGGATTAGGATTGCTGGATGATATGATACTGTTACAGGAAGGGGGACCCCTTCCAGGGCCTGAAACTGGTCTCTTGTCTAACACTTGGAAATGAATGGTCTGAGGAGACGTATGTGCTGACAAAGCAAGAGATTTTGTTGGGAAAGGGCACTGGGGTGGAGAGCAGAAGGGTAAGGGAACCCAGGAGAACTGCTCTGCCACGTGGCTCGCAGTCTCAGGTTTTATGGTGATGGCATTAGTTTCCGGGTTGTCTTTAGCCAGTCATCTGACTCAGAGTCCTTCCTGGTGGTACATGCCTTGTTCAGCCAAGTGGATGCCAGAGAGAAGGATTCTAGGAGGTGGTCGGACATGTGGTGTCTCCTTTTGACCTTTCCTGAACTCTTCCAGTTGGTGGAGGCTTATTAGTTCTGTGTTCCTTACCGGGACCACCTGTCCTAAAACAACTCATGCAAATAGTTACTATGGTGCCTGGCCAGGGTGGGCGGTTTCAATCAGTGTGTGCTTCCCCTAACAATACTACTTTTAGTTTTTTAAAGAACCTCCATACCATTTTCTGTAGTGGCTACCCCAATTTACAGTCCCACCAACAATGAAGGAGGGTTCCCTTTTCTCCACACCCTCTCCAACATTTATTATTTGTAGACTTTTAAATGATGGCCACTCTGACCAGTGTGAGGTGGTACCTCACTGTAGTTTTTGATTTGCATTTCTATAATAATTAGTGATGATGAGCAGCAAACTACACTTTTGCTATTTTTTTTTGTTTCTTTTCTAAGCATCCTCAATTTCTCTATATAAAATAATTTCTTAAATCATTAGATTTTCTCTTTAATACCTTTCATTGAAGTGGGATTTTATGCCAATAGTTCTCTTTCACATATATTATTTTAATTATGTCTCTTAATGACTGTATGAGGCAGGTATATTATCATTTTATTGTTGAAACAAACCGAGATTTATAGAGGTTAATGGATGAATATAAATCCACTTGCCAGCTAATAGTACAGACTACAATTTAAGCAGCACATATGTAAGAGGGGGAGACTGAAAATGGGGACGGACACTGGAAAGAAAACTTAAAATGTCACCAGTATAAAAGGAAAGAGTGTTAATGGTCAGTTTCAAAAATTTGCGTGACAGCAATGGCTGAACTCCGCAAGTAGTGCCACTAGATGGCGGTGTTTCCATTATCTGGAGGTCTTCTGAGTCATCGTTCATCTCAATGAGGAAAACACGGATCTTTACAATGGTCGACTCAGACCACTTCGGTCGTCACAGAAGCTGACCTCCTGTCTCAACGGCCACTTTAAGCATCATAAGGCCTAACTATTACATCTGCTTGTCTCTTCTGAACAGTAAGCACTAGAGTCCCACTGACAACTCTGTCTGCATTAGTGAATAAGCTTTTTTGCATAAATACAGAAATCTGTTGACTTTATTAAAGTAATTCTCTCTCTTAGGTTTCAAAGGAGATCAATGACATGACAGTAAAAATGCCATATCAGTGTTTCATAAATGGACAGTTTACAGATGCTGAAGATGGAAAGACTTATGATACTATCAACCCAACAGATGGATCTGTGAGTTGTGACTTCGTGTGTGCAATAACCACTGATCATGGATTTTTTTTTCATTTATACCCCATTATAAAACAGTCTTAGGAATTACTTATTCTATTACTCTGTCTCTCTATTATTCTGTTACTCTGTCTGAGCACTTAATATACATATACTTCATGTATTCTTTTAAACTATTCAGCTCTGGTTCTGCCTGCTGTTATCTACTGTAATTTACTTTTAAGAATGAATATTTATGATGAATTTAGAGGGGTCGCTATATCTATATACATCAGAGGTACAATTCCACATGGAGCTGTGTATGTGAGAAAAATCTCAGAATGTGCAAGCTCATGGTGAGAAATTCAGCTTTCCTAAGGCAGGAGAAGAAATAGTTACAGTTTCCTACATGTGTAGTGTGAATGAGAAGTACTGAATTTTAGGCTCACAATTTTCGTGTTAAGATGGTTTCTTTTTCTTTACTATATTACCAGAAGTTTACTGGAAGTACTGATTTTCCATTATAAAAACTCCTCGAATTTTATGGTAGAATATTAATCTCAAGAAAAAGTTGTATGTCTCTCTATAAAAATAGTCTATAACCTATGTTCTCTTGCCTTTAAATAGATGATATGCAAAGTATCCTATGCCTCTTTGGTGGATGTTGATAAAGCAGTAGCAGCAGCAAAAGATGCTTTTGAAAACGGTGAATGGGGAAGAATGAATGCACGAGACAGAGGAAGATTGATGTATCGGTATGATTTTTTTAAGCGTACACGTCTGAGGACTTCCCTAGTGGTCCAGTGGCTAAGATTCCACGCTCCCAGTGCAGAGGGCCCAGGTCTGATCCCTGGTCAGGGAACTAGATCCCACATGCTGCAACTGAAGATCCTGCATGCTGCAACTGTGACCTGGTGCAGCCAAATAAATAAATATTAAAAAAAAAAAAAAAAAACACAAGTCTGTGGGCTTTGGCTACTGACATTGCCAAGATTTAAAAAATTTTTCAAGACTTTCTATTACGCACCTATTAGATAGCATGTCTTTTGTCACTTCCATCATATAAACTCCCATATATGGGAGTTCCTGATTTTTGTATTTTTCTTGTTTCAGTCACTATCCCTGTACGAGCAGTTTAGTAAAGGACTACTTGTTTGTAAAGGTGTAAGCAAGGTCAAGGGCATCCAGCAAAGGATCATGAAGCACTCAGGCTGGGGACGTGGAACAGGGAAACTGCTCTTACTGCAAGGCCTAAAGGGACAGAGGAAGGAGCTGTTACTAGAGTCTGGCAAGATCTGTGGCTGCAGGAGGAGACCACACCCGCGGGTTTCAGTGGAAGGACACAGCAGCTGCCGCTGCCGATCCACAGCCCACCAGTCAGCCATCCCCAGACCACTTTATCCTCCAGTTCACCAGTCTCCTGGGGCTACCTCCCACTGGCCTGTCATTAGCCAAGTCTAGTGAGAGAGCCTGGAAGCCGGTGATGTAATCTATAAAAGTCATCCTCCAGGGGTCACAGAGCAGGGCAGAGACTGGATTACAAGCAGCACATGGAGAACATCCAGCACCCTGCTGTTTCCAAAGAGAACTTTTAAATCTACTTGATGTGTGAAGAGTAGAAACAAGGAGGAAAAACACGAAGGCCTGGAAAGGGTGTCATAAATTGGTAGCTGAGTATGCCAAGAGTAATTAGATTCAATCCCAGATTCAGTTCTCTGCTTACTAAATGACAAATAGCTGACCTTGCTCAAAAGATCTCCTAGAGCAGGATCTGGAAGAAATATTAGGGAGGAAGATTTCAAACCTGACCTGGAATGGTCTGAAAGAAATGGGTCAGAACCATGAAAGGAAGGAAGGAAGGGAAACAAATGGAAGAGGTGAACACAAAAGATGAATTTGACTATTTCATAGTCATTAGACAGTTTCTAGTCATCTTTCCACAGAAACCAAACAGAAGCCTGTTGTGGTGTTTATAGTTCATCCCATGTATTTCTGTCTTGTCCTTTTCAGCCAGTGTTGGAAATATTTCTACACCAGCCAGAAATCCTCAGGTGTTCATGGGTTCTCCAGGGGTGCGGGTCGCCCTCTAACACCTCCCAGTGTATTCAGGAACCATCCACATTCCCACTGTGTTCTGTCACTGATCTCCTTGGCTGACTGTGACTCCATCCCCCTTACTTCTTATGCATCTATAATGCGAATGATACAGACTTCCAACACCCTCTGCCTCTTCATGATAACTCTTAAATTATTCATGCAATTATTAGTTCAATGCCTGTCTTCCCTATGAGACCATGTTCTCCATCCGGACGGAGACCTGGTCCATTTGTGCCCACCTCTGAATTCTCAGCCCTTGCGAGGGCGCCTTTTACACGGGAGAGACTCGGTATTTGCTGAATGGATTTCTTTCACTGGCCGACAGACTTGCAGACCTAATGGAAGAGAAACAAGAAGAGCTGGCAACCATCGAAGCCCTCGACTCAGGGGCTGTCTACACCTTGGCTCTGAAGACTCACATTGGAATGTCTGTGCAAACATTCAGATATTTTGCTGGCTGGTGTGACAAAATTCAGGTAAGTGCAAAATGTTGTTTGTTTCTGTGGAGA
Source organism: Oreotragus oreotragus (assembly GCA_006410675.1). NCBI lineage: Eukaryota > Metazoa > Chordata > Mammalia > Artiodactyla > Bovidae > Oreotragus > Oreotragus oreotragus. Next base: position 316,460 of record SJYX01006794.1, on the reverse strand, counting down.
TCATTCCTGGAGGAAAATGGACAAATGTTCGTTAGTTTATAAAGACCCTTTGTCAGGCTCACCCCTTCTGTAGGTTTTCTCATCTGATCCTCATAACAGTTATCTGAGGTAGGTAGACAGTTGTTACCGCTAATTACAGGTGAAGAAACTGAGGCTTGAGGACAATGAATGACTTACCTGTGGTCACATAGTAAGTAGAGCTAGGATTTGAACTCAGTATTTTCTGAGCATAAAATCTAATGTTGTTCTTTGTCTTGTACTATAACATCCCTTGAGAGCATCTAATAGTCTTGTTGGCATATAGAGAGAAGCCTGCTATCATGAGGAATTGAAGACTCAAATACCTGTGGAGGTCAGACAGCTAACATTAGTTGGGCTATGCAGACTGGTTATAAGAAAAATTTCTTAAAAACTTGAAATCGATAAAAATGTCAATTTCCTTCTTTTTACAAGAAAGTAAATAGCACATGTGTGATGATAAACGGCAACTACACTTGGCTTTGGTATTGAGATATAGAAGGGGAAATAGGGCTTTCAGCAAACAGCAAAATGCAAGCCGCCTCTAGGCTCATGGTAACCACTGAAGCACCAGCCATCACAGCCACATTCCCAAAGCCAGGAGTAAGTGGGGAAGAGGGAGAAAGGTAAAAGGACTTTAAAAAGCATTCCCATCATCCCTACACTTTGTGCTTGTATCTCCCATTGGCTATCTACTAAGGATACTGGGAAACTTTTTTCTGGTCACATTGCTGTACCACCATTTTTAGAATCAGAGAGACGACTTGGTTCCAGGCCTCATCTTTGCCACTTACTAGCAGTTGTTGTTATTTACTTCTCTCAGCCTTACTTTCCTCATCTGTAAAATGGTCATGATAATCCATACCTTGCAAACTACGTTATGAGAATTAGAAATGAGTGTTTATATACTACGAGAGTTTATATATACAGAATTAAAGTCTGTACTATAGTAGGTCTTGCACATAAGTGTAGTTTTTTATTATTGTTCAGCTACAAAGTCATAAGTACTTAGTAAGAGCAGTTTAAGTCCATCCTTTATTCTCAATTATGAAATTCAAATAGTTCTGAAACCTGAAAATTGATTTGTTTGATTGACTCAAACTCATTTGGTGCCAAAATCTTACCCAAACCAACATAAGTCTATAAGTTTTCTTCATCTCACTTAGAGTGAATACTCAGAGTTCACTGAGTAAGTGTTCAGTGAGTTGCCTTTCTCTTCTCCAGAGGATCTTCCCAATCCAGGGATCGAACCTAGGTCTCCTGCATTGCAGGTGGATTCTTTACCATCTGAATCACCAGAGAAGCCCAAGATGACTGGAGTGGGTAGCCTATTCCTTCTCCAGAGGATCTTCCTGACCAAGGAATCAAACCAGGGTCTCCTGCATTGCGGGGGGATTCCTGACCAGCTGAGCTACCAGGAAAGCCCTGGATAAATAGTAATAGTTTTGATTATGGGAGGCTACCCCAGACATTAATGGGGGGTTATAGATATTATAACATTATATAAGGTATTGTTTATGCATTATATTATGTTTCTAAAGTCAAATTCTGAATCCCAAAGCACACCTGGCCCTAGAGTTTCAGATGAGAGATTATATACTTGTATTAGTAACAGCAATAATATTTTATGTGGCAAAACAGATGGATAGTTTCAGTTAAAGATTACTGCCAAAAATCAGTTGGGATCAAATTTAGCTGCGTATAATAGAAGACCCAACCAAGGAGTCTGTTTTTATCTCACTCTCAAGGAGTCCAAAAGCAGGCAATCAAGTCTAGTCTGAGAAGGGAAGGTTCCTTCTGTCTCTCTGCCAGGCCATCCTTAGTACCGTGTGATTGCTACCTTCACGGCTGCCTCTTGGTGTCATGATAGCCACTGCAGCACCAGCCTTTTTAGCAACATTCTGGAAGGAAGAATGAAGAAGTGAGGGAATGGGTAAAACAGCACTTGTTTTAGCTGAGTCAGCCTACTTTAAAGAGTGTTCCCCTTCCAGTGCTTTGTACTTACATCTTCCATTAATCATCACTATTTGCTATGGAAACTGGGGAACATAGTACTTTACCTGGCACATTGCCATCCCCATTATTAATCAAGGATTTCTGTTACTAAGAACAGAGGGGAGAATAGATATTGGGCAGGCAATTAACATTCTCTGCCATGCCCAGAAATTGGGAATGGAGATGATCAAATTAGAATTATGTGTTTTTTTCCTCCTGTGTCTTAGTTCTTTTGAGAAAGGCATAGCAATTCCTTTTTAGGTGTGGCTATGTTTCTTATAAATTGAACACTGCTTCTTTTTTCAAAATGTTGATTTTTGTATTGGGATATAGCTGATTACGAATGTTGTGGTAGTTTCAGGTGAACAGCGAAAGGACTCAGCCATATACATGTATCCATTCTCCCCCAAATTCCCCTCCCATCCATGCTGACACATGACACTGAATAGAGTCCCATGTGAACACTGCTTTTTTTAATATCAGCTAAGAGAAAGTAAGAGAGGCAGATAGAAAATGGATTCATTGAGATTAAATTTACTCATTTAAATTAATAAAGTAGGAACTTCCCTGGCAGTCTAGTGGTTAAAACTCCATGCTTCCAGTGCAGTGGGTGCAAGTGTGATCCCTGGTTGGGGAACTGAGATCCCACATGCTACATGGCAAAGAAAAAAAAAAAAGAAATTAGTAAAGTAGTATCACTCTTTTTTTATTCTTTAGGGTTCTACAATTCCCATCAACCAGGCCCGTCCAAATCGCAATCTGACCTTTACCAAGAAAGAGCCTCTTGGGTAAGACAAGGAGAGTGCCTCTGAGTGACGTGTATTAAGTTAGTTTGAGGGGACTGAGGCTGTCTCTTTCTCCCCTTGCAGAGTCTGTGCAATTATCATCCCTTGGAATTACCCGCTGATGATGCTGGCATGGAAGAGTGCCGCGTGTCTGGCAGCAGGCAACACCTTAGTGCTCAAGCCGGCACAGGTAAGACACGTGAGGCCAGGTGCGGCATCTACCCCCTCCCACAGATGTACGTTGACAAATATTATTTCTTGAAAAAAATGGGATCATATATTACACCATCTTTTCATATATCCTGGGCATCTTTTCATATTAATAAATATTCATTTTTAATAGCTACCCAAAATGGGGATTCCAAACTTTAAAACGTCCATGACAATGGAAACAGGCATAGTGTATGTCAGTGAAATCCCCTGAATTTCTACAAACCAGTTCAATGCTTGCAAAATGCCACATGCCCCGAACTGAGGGAGTTATTTAGAGTAGTTATGAAATATCAAAAGAAGTTTTATACAGTATTCAAATTTTAATTATCAAAAATATTGTAAAGTTATGGAAGATGTGGGAAAATCATGCAAATAATGTACATAATTGTAGCTGTATGAAATATATATATATATGTGGAAAACAGGAAGTTAGTTTAAAAATAATTCAAATGATAGAGTTCTGAAAAACATCTTTTTAATGCTAGAGTAGCTTTTCAAGGAAAAAAAATGTGGTAGCCAACTTAACGTCTGGCTAAGCATTTCCTCCAGACAGTGAATAGGAGTGGACATTCTGAGGTACCCAAGTTGGTGGGGAAAACTTGGTCTCTATTCAAGAAGAGTCTACAGTTTGTTACCTATTATTGTTTCATTTCTTCTTTTAGGATTAAATTTTTTTTTTCATTTGGAACAACTACATAGTCATGTGACCACAGCCATCTTGTTTTCCTCATTAAAAAAAAGATATACATTCAAAATATTTTTAATTAAAAAAATACAAAGAGATAGATGATAAAAATCTCCCTCTTATTCTCCTGGCTAACAAATTTACCTCCCGGAGGCAACCAGTGTTATTGTTATTTATTAGTTTCTGAGGTATTTCAGATATATTCACTGTGTATACAAGCATATTTTTAAAATTAAATAATTAGGTAATTTTTTTAAAAAATATTTTTTAACCAACTGAAAACCACACAGGAGGAGAAGGGGAAATGGGAAATTGCTAATCAAGAGGCATAAAATTTCAGTTATGTAAGATGAGTAAGTTCTAGAGGTCTGCTATACATCACATTATTGGACATGAATTTGCGCAAACTCCAGGAAATAGTGGAGAATCGGGAAACCTGGCATGCTGGGAAGTCCATGGGGTCACAAAGAGTCAGACATGACTTAGCAGTTGAACAACCATAATGTATTGTACACTAAACAAATTGTTAAGAGGGTAGATGTCATGCTAAGTGTTCTTAGCACAATACAATACAATATAAAAATAAAATGAAGTAAAATAGAAGCACTCTATACATACTTACAAAAAGGGAAAAAACTTTTTAAAAAGAGTTTCCAGCATAAAAAATGTGTTAGTTACTCAGTTGTGTCTGAGTCTTTTCGACCCCATGGACTATAGTCTGCCAGGCTTCTCTATCCATGGAATTCTCCAGGCAAGAATACTGGAGTGGGTTGCCATTTCCTTCCCCAGGGGATTTTCCCAACCCAAGGATAGAACTCTGGTCTCCTTCATTGGAGGCAGATTCTTTACCATGTGAGCCACTAGGGAAGCCCAGTATAAAAAATAAACAGTATTTTATTTAACCTATGGGGAAGGCAATGGCACCCCACCCCAGTACTCTTGCCTGGAAAATCCAATGGACGGAGTAGCCTGGTGGGCTGCAGTCCATGGGGTCGCTAACAGTCGGACGGACTGAGCGACTTCACTTTCACTTTTCTCTTTCATGCATTGGAGAAGGAAATGGCAACCCACTCCAGTATTCTTGCCTGGAGAATCTCAGGGATGGGGGAGCCTGGTGGGCTGCCGTCTATGGGGTCACACAGAGTCAGACACGACTGAAGTGACTTAGCAGCAGCAGCAGNCACTTTTCTCTTTCATGCATTGGAGAAGGAAATGGCAACCCACTCCAGTGTTCTTGCCTGGAGAATCCGAGGGATGGGGGAGCCTGGTGGGCTGCCGTCTATGGGGTCACACAGAGTCGGACACGACTGAAGTGACTTAGCAGCAGCAGCATACCTAATTAATGGACACTGAGATTTTCCCACCTTTTTGCTGTTATAAACTGTGTTACAATTAATCACCTTTTAAATATAGCATCATGGGACTTCCCTGGCAGTCCAGTGACTAAGACTCTGAGCTTCCAGTGTAAGGTGTACGGGTTTGCTCCCTGGTCAGGGAACTAAGATCCCACATGCAGCACAGCAAAAAAAAATTTTTTATTGAAAAAAATATACAGCTTCATGCACATGTGCAACTATCTTTGTAAGAAATGTTCCTAATAGCAGAATCACTTAGTTAATAGATCCATGTTTTGTGTGATAGATATTGGTTCATTCTTTCACAAGGACTGAGTAATTCACCGGCATCCTGTATGAATGCTGTTTCTCCCAAGCAGCAGCACTCATTAAATGGCAAAAAAAATGAAGAGAGGAGATGGATAACTTAGCCCAGCGGTGCTCAATCCTGGCTGCACATTAGAATCATCTTTTAAATTCTCTCTAGAATTTAAAATTCTAAATTTTAGAAATCTCTTTTAAAAATACTAATACCTTGGCCCCAGTGGCAGAGATTGTGATTTAATTGGTCTGGGTCAGAGGCCAGACGTTGGTATTACTTAACTTCTTCACATTAATTTCTAAGGTACAGCCTGAGTTGAGAACCACTAGATGGTGGTATCCAAAGAGAGTGCTAAGCATTGGAAAACTTCAGTGACTACACGGAATATTCAAAAATTACAAACACGTATCGAGTGCACACTAACTGTCAGGCATATTATCAGTGACAGAGACATAAAATTTCTGTCCCATGGAAATTACTAATTCAGGATAGTTTTTAAAAGTCCTTCTAATCATGATGATTTCATACTAAGGCATAAAAATATACACTTTGGTCTAGGATTTTCTTTAACTATAGTAGACATAAAGCCACTATTTGAAATATCTTCTTGCCAATTTTAAATATTTGAGCATTTGAAAAATTTCTCATCAGGTATGGCTAGGTTGACATTTTTTTAACATCATAATGTTTATTGCCGTGGACCTGTTACTAGAAGGAGGAAAAATGTTAACCCTGCTTTTTTTTTGTTGTTGCTTGTGTTTGTCCTATTAATATTACTATTTATATACATTTCTATATAGATTCCCTTTCAGTCACTTGACCATTTTATTAGCTAAAACAACAGTATAGACTATGAATATGGAAGCAGGCCTGTAAACTCCAACACATGGCACTATTCTGAAAGCATACTGAGCAAGTGAGGAAGCCACAGTCTGTCGCTTGGCCTGTGAGCTTCTGTTCTTTCCTAGGACACCACACTTACCTGTGATCGGTGATCATCTGACCTTCATTCAGAGTCGTGTCCGACTCTGTGTGACCCCGTAGACGGCAGCCCACCAGGCTCCCCCGTCCCTGGGATTCTCCAGGCAAGAACACTGGAGTGGGTTGCCATTTCCTTCTCCAATGCATGAAAGAGAAAAGTGAAAGTGAAGTCGCTCAGTCTGTCCGACTGTTAGCGACCCCATGGACTGCAGCCCACCAGGCTACTCCATCCATTGGATTTTCCAGGCAAGAGTACTGGGGTGGGGTGCCATTGCCTTCCCCGAA
>SJYX01006794.1:219555-306843 GCA_006410675.1 Oreotragus oreotragus | reverse complement strand
AAAGCAGAGACATTACTTTGCCGACTAAGGTCTGCCTAGTCAAGGCTATGGTTTTTCCTGTGGTCATGTATGGATGTGAAAGTTGGACTGTGAGGAAAGCTGAGCGCTGAAGAATCGATGCTTTTGAACTGTGGTGTTGGAGAAGACTCTTGAGAGTCCCTTGGACTGCAAGGAGATCCAACCAGTACATTCTGAAGGAGATCAACCCTGGGATTTCTTTGGAAGGACTGATGCTAAAGCTGAAACTCCAGTCCTTTGGCCACCTCATGCGAAGAGTTGACTCATTGGAAAAGACTCTGATGCTGGGAGGGACTGGGGGCAGGAGGAGAAGGGGACGACCGAGGATGAGATGGCTGGATGGCATCACAGACTCGATGGAGGTGAGTCTGAGTGAACTCCAGGAGATGGTGATGGATAGGGAGGCCTGGCATGCTGCGATTCATGGGGTCGCAAAGAGTCGGACACGACTGAGCGACTGAACTGAACTGAACTGAACTGATAGAAGTATCTCTGAGAATGACTTAAAGACTAGCATAAAGGATTTTCTACAACTGAAGAAAAGGCCAAACTGAGAACGTTAGGAGGGACAGAGACTTGGTCTAGTCAGAACCCACACCCCCAGTGCAATAATCCACAAGAGGGATTATAATCCACAACTGTGGAAGTCTCTTCTGAGGAGGTTTGAGGAGCTGAAGCCTCACACTGAACTTTCCAGACCAGGACACCGGTACTGGGAAAATAAGTCTCCATAATGTCTGGCTCTAAAAACCAGCAGGGCTTCCTACTTCTGGGAGAGGAAGAGGTCTAGAGGAAACTGAAGCTCTGCTCTTGATGGACTCATTTTACATTCTCACTTACTCTGAGACCCAATACAGAGGCAGTAGCTTGAAAAATGCTTGAGTCATAGGAGACGGATATTCATTGATTAATTTTAATTAATATGCCTGAAGGGAGGGGATCTGATAGAACTTTCTCTGGGGATGGAAGCACTATTAAGTGCCATTTATTCTTTGTCTAACTGTTTTCCATCAGTTGGCTTGACACTCTCATCAATTTTGTCACTCTCCATCAATTTAGCTAAAGCTGAGGGCCCCTGCTCTGGTGTTCTCCTGAGGACTTCCCCCTCTCATCCTCCCCACCATAGCTAGCTCCTCAAAAACAGCTTCCACACTAGGAAACTCTGAATGCTAGCATACCTCCAGCAATCATGGCCAGACCACTCAGTCAGCCATCCTGGGGACCAGCCACGTACATGTGAAAACCTACAGGAGTCATGGCTGGGTCTTGCAGCCAGCTTGCATGGGATCCAACCCCATATGGCCAGAACAAGTCACCCAACCACAGTAGGAGGGCATACCCAGTCCACACAGGAGTACCCCTGGAGCACCTGGATTTTATGACCTTTGGGGATTGTGTCGTTGGAGTTACAGGACACCTTCTACATAACGCCACTCTCTCAAGACTAGGAGGTGTGGCCGATATACCTAAAACACAGAAACAAAGAAAGTTAGGAAGAGTGAGAAGACAAAGAATAGTTTTCAAAAGAAAGAACAAGACAAAACTTCAGGAAAAGAACTAAATAAAGGAAAGATAAGTAATTTACAAGATAAAGAATTCAAAGTAAGACTCATAAAGATCCTCATTGAACTTGGGAGAAAAAAGGATGAACTCAGTGAAAACTTCAACAAAGAAACTGGAAATATTAAACACAGCCCATCATAACTGAAGAATACAATAAATGCAATGAAAAAATATCCTAAGAGGAAATCAGTAGCAGATTGGAGGTTGCAGAAGAAAGGATCAGCAATCTGGAAGACAAAGCAGTGTAAACCACCCAACCAGAACAGCAAGAGAAAAAAGGAAAAAATAAATGTGGATAGCTTAAGGGACCTCTGAGCACAAGATATGCTAACATTTCCATGTTAGTTCATTAGTTAGACACTATTAAAAAAGGAAAGTAAACCTATTTGAAGAAATAATGGCTGAAAATTTCCCTAACCTGATTTAAAAAAGAGACATTCAAATGTAGGAAGCACAAAATCTTCTAAGCATGATGAACTTAAAGAGACCCACACCACGGCACGTCATATTTAAAATGTTGAAAGTCAAATTGAGAATCTTAAAAGCAGCAAGAAAAAAACAACTACATGCATACAAGAGACTCCCCATAAGACTAACAGCTGATTTTTCAGCAGAAACTTTACAGGACAGAAGGGACTGATAAATAAAATAGGTGAAGAGGATTAAGAGGTACAAACTACTAGTTATAAAATAAATAAGTCATGAGAATGTGATATCCAGAATAAATAAGGATTATAATCAATAATAACACAGTAACTTTGTATGTTAACAGATGGTGATCAAATTCATAAAGCATATAAATGTTTAAGCAATATGTGGTACAACTTAATATAATATTGTACATAAATTATACTTTAATAAAATAAGCCAATTTTTTTTAAAAAGTAAATAAAGCAATTCAAGAAGTAATTGGCCTCATTTGTCTCCCTATAGGTACACACTTTCTGGACTAGGTAAAATTAGAATGGGAGGTTTGATCAAAGTTAATTCAGGCATAAAAGCTGTTCAATACATGGAAAACAAACATTAACCAAATTGTAGAGGAGTAAAAGAATAATTCACAAGATAAAAAAAAAGAGGATTTACATTTCTACCTTTGACATACACTGAAGATACAACATACAGAAGAACCCTGAGAATACAGGCCTGGAAACTTTCTAGGCACAAACGTTCTTGAGTTTGGAAACTTTCTTGCTCTTGAGCTTGCAGTTCTATGGAGAGAGATGAGCATCGAAGATTTGCAATTTAAGTTGTGTTTGGTTTTTGATGTTTGAAAGGCTTATAGACCAAAATGACTTTTCAGGCTGTACAGATAATAGCATGCTAGTGTCAAACTGAAATTCAAATCTTTTCTTATTTCACCTTAATCTGTGAAACTTTAAAAAATCCTAAAAAAAAAATCTAGTGCAAATATTTTCTCCTTTCAATAAAAAAATAATATTTTTTATTAAGTATAGCACTGGTGCATATACTTTTGAATACACCATCTATGCAGTTTTTTTTTTCACAGTTTGAAAGAAAGTTATATATAAAAAAGGCCCTGGGTCATTTAATCTGTGGAGTATATTAAGAGAAATCAAAGGCTGGCTATTTTGCAAATTTACACTCAATATAAATTTTATCAAATACTCCACTGCAGATAAAATTCTGGACTTAAGGGGAATAAGCTTGATTCAGCAAAATATTTCCAATCTTCTAAGAAATTTCCTTTAACATATTACATTCTGTAATTGTTATCATGTAGATTTGGTGTGATATAAAGACTGTTTAAGTGAAATATGACATCTTAGTATTCTATTTTTAAAGGTAATAATATATAAGAAATTCATATATTCTTGCAGTTTTCTGAAATTTCCTGTGTGCATGTATTCAAGTTTGCACAGACGTCTGAAATATATCTATGCTATTTCATAACTATAATATGGGTGAATAAAATATACTTCCAATTAAATTAAAAAATAATTCCTTTTATATAAATCGAATTAGTAAAATAATTATACATCAAAGCGTATTACTGCATTATACTTTATTCACTCCAAGGTATTTTTCTAGTATGCATGAAAATGACTTTTCTGTCAAAACAAATTTGAATTTTATGGATATGCTGAAGTTCAATATATACTCTATAAACATCTAATTTATGACATTTACTTGCTTCTTCTTGAGAACATGGGAATCACAAGTACACGGGTTTTCACTACTACCATCACTAAGTAAAAAAAAATGACACATTATTTTCAAAAAGCTAAAAATAGAACTACCATATAACCCAGCAATTCCACTCCTGGGTATATATCTGAAAAAAAAAATAAAAGAAACAGAAATGCTAATTCTAAAAGATACATGCATCCCAGTGTTCATAGCAGCATTACTTAAAACTGCCAAAATATAAAAGCAACCTAAGTAAAAGAACATATGATATTCTTGTATACTTAATATATGTATATATTAATATGCTATTGTTTTGTCACTAAGTCATGTCCAAATCTTTGTGACCCCTCATGGACTTTAGCCTGCCAGGCTCCTCTGTCCATGGGATTTCCTAGGCAAGAATACTGGAGTGGGTTACCATTTCCTTCTCCAAGGGATCTTCCTGACCAAGGTATTGAACCTGCATTTCCTGTAAACTGAATGTTACCTTTAAAATTTTATGAAAATTAAAAAGTGGGAAAACAAGCAAACAAAAGAAGAAGAAGAAAAAAAAAAAAACAGAGGGCCAGCTTCAATACAAAGGTAAGGAATTAATATTTTTTAGTATTACTTGCTGTACCAGGTAATGAGTTACTTAACTGAAACCACGTAATAATGCTGCAAATTAAATTCTCACTCCATTTCACAAAGTAGGAAATTTTTAGAGGAAATAAGCAATATTTCTAACATTAAACTACTAGGAAATAAATGTAATCGATATTGAAATCCAAGACAGTTTGAATCCAAAGATCTCATTATGAAAACAATAAATCACTTTGTACATTCATGGTACTTTTAAAGCTTCTACAATATCTGAAGGATAATTCTGAGCACTTTTTATAATTTCAAACTTTCCTGTGCCAAATCTTTTTCCTGTTATACTTAGCTTCTTAAAAAAATTATTATCATTGAATTTACCTAATTAAAAAAAACATGATATGCAGATGGAGTAAAGATAGCTTATTACAACTAACATAACTAAACTCTGAATTATTTTTTCTTGACCTATGTTAACAATAGGATAATTCATTATGATTTAGAATTAAAAGTGTGCTATAAACTGTCTTATGGTTGACTTGTGTTACATGGAATAGTCTTGATTCAGAGAGATAATACATGAAATATGCTTGAGGAACATTATACATGGAAAGAATAATGCTTACCCGATAATAACAAGATTCTGCTTTTATAATAATGGCTTAGTTTAGCTATAGCTGGGAAACTAGTAATGAATTCTAAGTACAGATATGTAGGAATTTATAAACATATGAAGCTATAAAAAGAGTTGGTTTTATTGAAAAGCTGTAGCTAAAATATTTGCTCTGATCATTCACTGAATAATTTCGACATCCCCAGTGTTAGGGCCAGCAAGTCATTTCACTGCAAGTTCTGGGCAAAAATAGTCATTAAAAAAAATCTTCATAAAACTTCACATTATCTCAAATGTTCTGTAGTTATTACTAGACCTTTAATTTCACCGAGATTGTATTCACCTACAAAATATTTTTTTAATTAAATTACCAGCTTCAGAAAGATAGCATAGAATGGTTATATGCAACTTGCAAATGGGAACTAATAACAATTCCATCGAATTCTTCCTGGATAAGTTATTGTGATTTCTCTTTTGTCTTCTCACCAGAGAAAACTGTTATCAATGTGCCTTTAGTTTGCCATCTAAGTTGTAGAAATTAAAATCCTCAGAGGGGCCATTTATTATCAAGTAACTCAAATGACTGAGTCAGAACAATTCAGCACTTTGAAACTGTAGTTACTTAGCTTCTGTTTCTAATTTCAGCTTAGTCTGTGAAAAAATATAAAGAAAGCTTTAACAGGTACATGTCTTTTAAAATTCTGGCTTCAGCTAATACACAGGAGGTCATCTTTCTCCTAAGACTGGCATTTATTTTCTTTATAAAGAATAACACTTCTTATAATTTTTTATGCAAAGACCTAGTATTCAGGCAGGGCACAAAGGTTTATAGACTGTCTCTTATACACATCTAGATGTGTATAAGAGACAGGGAGAAGGGGACGACAGAGGATGAGATGGCTGGATGGCATCACGGACTCAATGAACGTGAGTCTGAGTGAACTCCAGGAGTTGGTGATGGACAGGGAGGCCTGGCGTGCTGCGATTCATGGGGTCGCAAAGAGTTGGACACGACTGAGCGACTGAATGGAACGGAACTGAACTGAAGACCAGAAATGTCAAGGATTTGCTGCTATCAGTCCATCAATAATATGTTTTGTACACATAGGAACAGAATTAATTTTTATTCAACAGCTATTTTTTGAGCACTTACTGAGGGATTTTAGCCAGACCTAAATTCAAAATTCATGGCCCTGTGGGGTTGTGGTAACTCCCATTCTTTCTCCTTATTAGAATTGGTCTTAACATCAAGAAATTCAGAAACAGATTAAGATAATTAAAGAGCCCTAGAGATTGTCATTCTAAGTGAAGTAAATCAGACAGAGAAGGAGAAATATTGTGTGACTTCCCTTATATTGAAATCTAAAAGGAAATGATACAAAATGAACCTATTTACAAAATAAACAGGCTCAGAGATTTGGAGAACAAACGTGCTTACCAGGGCAGGAAGGATGGGGGGACAAGATAGTTAGGGAGTTTGGGATGGACATGTACATACTGCTGTATTTAAAATGAATAACAAGGTCCTGCTGTATAGCACAGAGAACTCTGCTCAATGTTATGTGCCAGCCTGAGTGGGAGGGGAGTTTGGGAAAGAATAGATAGATACCTGTATATGTGTGACTGAGTCTCTCTGCTGTCTACCTGCAACTATCACAACATTGTAAATTGGCTGGAACTATCACGACATGGTTAATTGGCTATACTCCAAAATAAAAAGTTAAAAAAAAAAAGATAACCAAGGAGCCTGTATGAGTGATGAATGTTCCATATAAAGATGGGTTTTCATCAGAACATTCTAGTATATCCTCTGGTGTGGCTATACCCTGAGATTTTCACAAGGGCAGTCTGCCACATTTAGGGAGAGGAAAAAGACGACAATGTGGCCATTTTAGAAACTACTTTGCCATGAAGAGTATGCTGTATTGAGAAAAATTCCAGAACATCAGGCTTGCTATTTTAATGGATTAACATTCAGGATAGTTTTAATATAATGCATGTGGCTTGTGTTCTGTTTAAAACTCAGTGGTGAAAAGCTTGGACTTTCACATCAAGAAAACTCTACAGTATTTAGTGGTTGTGTGCCCTTGGGCTAGTCACTTAGCCCCTCTGATCCTCAGTTTCCTCATATGTAAGATGGAAATAAATATCTACCTCCAATGCTACCATGAAGATTAAGTGAGGACACATCTGGGAAGAGCTTAGTACAACACCCATCACAGTGGAAGCTCGGTGAAGGGTATCCATTGCTATTATTAACAGTCAATTGTGTTCTGTGAACTGGGTGACATACAGGTGGAAGAAATTAAAAAGATGAAAATTGGTGATCCACTTGACAGATCTACCGACCATGGGCCCCAAAATCATAAGGCCCATCTGGAGAAGCTTCTGCAGTACTGTGAAGCTGGAGTGAAAGAGGGGGCCACCCTGGTGTACGGAGGAAGACAAGTCCAAAGGCCAGGTATGATCACCTCCAGGGGAGGGATGCTGGGGGCCTGGCTTCTTAAGTTGGAATAATCAGTAATGGGTTTCATTACAGCACCATCTTGCCTCAGAAGTAAACAGTGGCATTTATGTTATGATCAGAAGAAATACGTTCTAGATCCTGCTTGGCCACTTTTAAGCTGTGACACCTTTGACAATAGTTTTGGTGAGCCCTAGTTGTCAAATGCAATGAAATGTGCACATCCTGCTTTACAAGGCTATGGAAATCAAATAAAACGCTGTGACAGGCCCTTAGCTGTGCAGTAAACAAGTGTAATGGATAAGTGTTGTTCAGGCGCTGGCGGTTTTCATTCCTGGCAATGTGAGGCTTAATCTTAGCCAGTTTAGCCTGGGAAGGATTCATTCCTGTTGTGTAACTGTTAATGAAGAACTGACTCATTAGAAAGGACCCTGATGCTGGGAAAGTTTGAAGGCAGGAGGAGAAGGGGAAGACAGAGGAGGATATGGTTGGATGCCATCACTGACTCGATGGACATGAGTTTGAGCAAGCTCTGTGAGTTGGTGAAGGACAGGAAAGCCTGGCGTGCTGCAGGCCACAGGGTCGCAAAGAGTCGGGCATGACTGAGCGACTGAACTGAACTGAACCCAGTACTTGTTACAGAAGTATGTGAATGACACCATGTCATGATACCCAAAAGGAGAGAAAAGCAAACAAACAACTGTAAAATCTCCTGTCTTACTGTGATAGGTAGACTGTGTACCAGCAGTACAACTGGGTGTGATGTGTCTCCTATGGGATCCAGTGTGTCACCTGGGAGATGTGACACCAGATGGTCACCTGGTGTGTCACCTGTCTCCTATGTGGATCCAGGTGATCCACAGCATCACCTATGAAGTATTCTTGCCAAAAACACTTAACCATGAATCTAACCATGCCTTTACGTCATGTTTTCTACTTAAAGCAGCACAGGGGATAGGGAAACAAGTCAAATATCATCCAAAGAAGCAGTGACAAATCTGAAATGCCTAAGATATTCTGCCAGACAACTGAATCAGTTTGCTTAGCAAAGTCATGCATGTGTGCTGAGTCACTTCAGTCGTGTCTGACTCTTTGCGATCCTATGGACTGTAGCCTGCCAGACTCCTCTGTCCATGGGATTTTTCAGGCAAGAATATCAGAGTGGGTCACGATTTCCTACTCCAGGGGAATCTTCCCACCCCAGGGATCGAACCTGTGTCTCTTGAATCTCCTGCATTAGCTAGCAGATTCTTTCCCACTGGGAATTCACCTGTTTTAACAAGTCAGTGGCATGAAAATTAAGGGGTGGGCATAAGGGAGGAAATGTTCAAAGAATATCAGAGTGGGTCACGATTTCCTACTCCAGGGGAATCTTCCCACCCCAGGGATCGAACCTGTGTCTCTTGAATCTCCTGCATTAGCTAGCAGATTCTTTCCCACTGGGAATTCACCTGTTTTAACAAGTCAGTGGCATGAAAATTAAGGGGCGGGCATAAGGGAGGAAATGTTCAGATTAAAGCTATCTAACAACCAAATGCAAAGTGTAACTTATTTGAATCCCTGAATCAAACAAATCAACTACAAAGAGATATTTTCTAGAAATCAGAAATTGAATACAAATATCAAATCATTATGCTGTACACCTGAAATTAATGTAATGTTTAATTACATCTCAATTAAAAAATTAGAAGTTAAATTGAAACAAACTATGAATAAGGGATTGGCGTTAATTTTGTTAGGTATGATAATGTACATTACAATTTATACTCCAAGTATTCCAGTACAAATCTATGACCTCTGGAATTTGCTTTAAACTATATCAGCAAGGGAAAAAAATGAATCAAATATAGCAAAATATATGCATAAAGGTTTATTTTACTATTTATTATACTATTTTCTCTTTTACATGTTTGAAATTTTTGTATTAAGTACATTAAAAATATAAGAACTTAGGATTGTTAACACCAAATAGGAAAATGAAAGTCTTCTTGGTTTTACTGACCCAGAAGGAAAGAAAAAAAAGTTATAATGTAATTAAATGAGAGAACTACTAATTGAAAATTACACTATAATTGATATTATTTTCTTCTGGTTTTTGAATAGGCTTTTTTATGGAACCTACTGTCTTCACAGATGTGGAAGACCACATGTATCTTGCCAAAGAGGAATCCTTTGGGCCTATTATGGTCATTTCTAAATTCCAAAACGGGTATGTTCCTAGGCATAATTTAACCGGGTTGACTGCTGCTGCTGCTAGCGATTCATGGGGTCGCAAAGAGTCGGACACGACTGAGCGACTGAACTGAACTGAACTGAACTGATAGAAGTATCTCTGAGAATGACTTAAAGACTAGCATAAAGGATTTTCTACAACTGAAGAAAAGGCCAAACTGAGAACGTTAGGAGGGACAGAGACTTGGTCTAGTCAGAACCCACACCCCCAGTGCAATAATCCACAAGAGGGATTATAATCCACAACTGTGGAAGTCTCTTCTGAGGAGGTTTGAGGAGCTGAAGCCTCACACTGAACTTTCCAGACCAGGACACCGGTACTGGGAAAATAAGTCTCCATAATGTCTGGCTCTAAAAACCAGCAGGGCTTCCTACTTCTGGGAGAGGAAGAGGTCTAGACGAAACTGAAGCTCTGCTCTTGATGGACTCATTTTACATTCTCACTTACTCTGAGACCCAATACAGAGGCAGTAGCTTGAAAAATGCTTGAGTCATAGGAGATGGATATTCATTGATTAATTTTAATTAATATGCCTGAAGGGAGGGGATCTGATAGAACTTTCTCTGGGGATGGAAGCACTATTAAGTGCCATTTATTCTTTGTCTAACTGTTTTCCATCAGTTGGCTTGACACTCTCATCAATTTTGTCACTCTCCATCAATTTAGCTAAAGCTGAGGGCCCCTGCTCTGGTGTTCTCCTGAGGACTTCCCCCTCTCATCCTCCCCACCATAGCTAGCTCCTCAAAAGCAGCTTCCACACTAGGAAACTCTGAATGCTAGCATACCTCCAGCAATCACGGCCAGACCACTCAGTCAGCCATCCTGGGGACCAGCCACGTACATGTGAAAACCTACAGGAGTCATGGCTGGGTCTTGCAGCCAGCTTGCATGGGATCCAACCCCATATGGCCAGAACAAGTCACCCAACCACAGTAGGAGGGCATACCCAGTCCACACAGGAGTACCCCTGGAGCACCTGGATTTTATGACCTTTGGGGATTGTGTCGTTGGAGTTACAGGACACCTTCTACATAACGCCACTCTCTCAAGACTAGGAGGTGTGGCCGATATACCTAAAACAGAAACAAAGAAAGTTAGGAAGAGTGAGAAGACAAAGAATAGTTTTCAAAAGAAAGAACAAGACAAAACTTCAGGAAAAGAACTAAATAAAGGAAAGATAAGTAATTTACAAGATAAAGAATTCAAAGTAAGACTCATAAAGATCCTCATTGAACTTGGGAGAAAAAAGGATGAACTCAGTGAAAACTTCAACAAAGAAACTGGAAATATTAAACACAGCCCATCATAACTGAAGAATACAATAAATGCAATGAAAAAATATCCTAAGAGGAAATCAGTAGCAGATTGGAGGTTGCAGAAGAAAGGATCAGCAATCTGGAAGACAAAGCAGTGTAAACCACCCAACCAGAACAGCAAGAGAAAAAAGGAAAAAATAAATGAGGATAGCTTAAGGGACCTCTGAGCACAAGATATGCTAACATTTCCATGTTAGTTCATTAGTTAGACACTATTAAAAAAGGAAAGTAAACCTATTTGAAGAAATAATGGCTGAAAATTTCCCTAACCTGATTTAAAAAAGAGACATTCAAATGTAGGAAGCACAAAATCTTCTAAGCATGATGAACTTAAAGAGACCCACACCACGGCACGTCATATTTAAAATGTTGAAAGTCAAATTGAGAATCTTAAAAGCAGCAAGAAAAAAACAACTACATGCATACAAGAGACTCCCCATAAGACTAACAGCTGATTTTTCAGCAGAAACTTTACAGGACAGAAGGGACTGATAAATAAAATAGGTGAAGAGGATTAAGAGGTACAAACTACTAGTTATAAAATAAATAAGTCATGAGAATGTGATATCCAGAATAAATAAGGATTATAATCAATAATAACACAGTAACTTTGTATGTTAACAGATGGTGATCAAATTCATAAAGCATATAAATGTTTAAGCAATATGTGGTACAACTTAATATAATATTGTACATAAATTATACTTTAATAAAATAAGCCAAATTTTTTTAAAAAGTAAATAAAGCAATTCAAGAAGTAATTGGCCTCATTTGTCTCCCTATAGGTACACACTTTCTGGACTAGGTAAAATTAGAATGGGAGGTTTGATCAAAGTTAATTCAGGCATAAAAGCTGTTCAATACATGGAAAACAAACATTAACCAAATTGTAGAGGAGTAAAAGAATAATTCACAAGATAAAAAAAAGAGGATTTACATTTCTACCTTTGACATACACTGAAGATACAACATACAGAAGAACCCTGAGAATACAGGCCTGGAAACTTTCTAGGCACAAACGTTCTTGAGTTTGGAAACTTTCTTGCTCTTGAGCTTGCAGTTCTATGGAGAGAGATGAGCATCGAAGATTTGCAATTTAAGTTGTGTTTGGTTTTTGATGTTTGAAAGGCTTCTAGACCAAAATGACTTTTCAGGCTGTACAGATAATAGCATGCTAGTGTCAAACTGAAATTCAAATCTTTTCTTATTTCACCTTAATCTGTGAAACTTTAAAAAATCCTAAAAAAAAAATCTAGTGCAAATATTTTCTCCTTTCAATAAAAAAATAATATTTTTTATTAAGTATAGCACTGGTGCATATACTTTTGAATACACCATCTATGCAGTTTTTTTTTCACAGTTTGAAAGAAAGTTATATATAAAAAAAGCCCTGGGTCATTTAATCTGTGGAGTATATTAAGAGAAATCAAAGGCTGGCTATTTTGCAAATTTACACTCAATATAAATTTTATCAAATACTCCACTGCAGATAAAATTCTGGACTTAAGGGGAATAAGCTTGATTCAGCAAAATATTTCCAATCTTCTAAGAAATTTCCTTTAACATATTACATTCTGTAATTGTTATCATGTAGATTTGGTGTGATATAAAGACTGTTTAAGTGAAATATGACATCTTAGTATTCTATTTTTAAAGGTAATAATATATAAGAAATTCATATATTCTTGCAGTTTTCTGAAATTTCCTGTGTGCATGTATTCAAGTTTGCACAGACGTCTGAAATATATCTATGCTATTTCATAACTATAATATGGGTGAATAAAATATACTTCCAATTAAATTAAAAAATAATTCCTTTTATATAAATCGAATTAGTAAAATAATTATACATCAAAGCGTATTACTGCATTATACTTTATTCACTCCAAGGTATTTTTCTAGTATGCATGAAAATGACTTTTCTGTCAAAACAAATTTGAATTTTATGGATATGCTGAAGTTCAATATATACTCTATAAACATCTAATTTATGACATTTACTTGCTTCTTCTTGAGAACATGGGAATCACAAGTACACGGGTTTTCACTACTACCATCACTAAGTAAAAAAAAATGACACATTATTTTCAAAAAGCTAAAAATAGAACTACCATATAACCCAGCAATTCCACTCCTGGGTATATATCTGAAAAAAAAAATAAAAGAAACAGAAATGCTAATTCTAAAAGATACATGCATCCCAGTGTTCATAGCAGCATTACTTAAAACTGCCAAAATATAAAAGCAACCTAAGTAAAAGAACATATGATATTCTTGTATACTTAATATATGTATATATTAATATGCTATTGTTTTGTCACTAAGTCATGTCCAAATCTTTGTGACCCCTCATGGACTTTAGCCTGCCAGGCTCCTCTGTCCATGGGATTTCCTAGGCAAGAATACTGGAGTGGGTTACCATTTCCTTCTCCAAGGGATCTTCCTGACCAAGGTATTGAACCTGCATTTCCTGTAAACTGAATGTTACCTTTAAAATTTTATGAAAATTAAAAAGTGGGAAAACAAGCAAACAAAAGAAGAAGAAGAAAAAAAAAAAAANCATTTATCTACATCATTCAGTGCCTACCGTGTACCATGCACCATGCTAAGGAGTGAACCAGACAAATGCAATTCTTCCCACAATGTGGCATAAATATTAGCTGGTAGAAGACATCATTTAAATATTTGTTAATTTATTTAAATATATATTTACACCAATAATTCATCACAGCTATGTTTGGTGCTACAAGGTACAACACAGTATCTTTTCTAGCTGGGAAATCTGGTTTCCAGATCTGTTCACTCTGCACACTTTTAAGGCACAGCCGGGTTCCAATTTCCAATGGGAAATATCAGAAAGAACCTTGAGAATAATCTTTAGAGTATTCACAAGGATAAGGTGAGAAGAAAAAAAAGTTAAAAAAAAAAAAGAGACAAGAGTACCTTTGAAAATCCCTAGGGGAGGCACCACATTCAAGCCTTTGTTGTCTCTTCAAAGAATTCAGCACAACTAATTTTTCTTCCAGCTTTGGAACAGAAATCCCACTTCCTTGCCGGATCCCCCAGGTGAAATCTTGGCTTACATTTACTGGCCATGTTGTAGAAATTTCATGTGTTTTTTTTTTAACATTAGGATGACACATAAAAATGAGATACTCACAATATGGCAGGCACATGGAAACTGGAACAAGCGGAGACAGGAGTGGGTTCATGTCTGCACTGACTTGCCCATGCACACATACTGACAAAAGGCAGGAAGTCAGCAGACCCACTGAAGGAATGATTTTACTACCCTTTTATTGGATTAGCCTGTTAATTGAGTTCACATTTGATGTTGCAACATCCTAGTATAAAGAAAAATAAAATGTTCTCTCTCTCCTCGGGGAACTTCCTGTCTAGTTGGAAGGTGTCTGAGTTGGAGGAACATGGGCTACCTGATTATAGCTGACTTTCACTGAGCATTTCCTTTGTTCCAGACACTATTGGCTCATTTAATCCTATGACAACAGACAGGTGCTATTATGACTATTTCCATTTTTTCACAAGAATACAGAAAAGCTGGGGGAGATGGGGTCATTTGCCCAAAGGTCACCCAGGCAGTGTAGCTGCTGAGCCTTCTCACTGGGCCACTCCACTCTACTGCCTAAACAGTAGCACTGAAGGGATCTGAGAAGGCTTCAGGGTGAGGCATGGAATGAGCCTTTGAACTGTGTATGTAAAATCTGAATAGATGGAGGGACTGAGCGGGTGCTCTGAGAATATATAATATCTGTACATGGAACTCAGGGGAGAGAAAGACAAATGAGGCAGTCATTAAGGAAAACCAGTGAAGAAGATTGAAAAGATGACTTCAGCTCAGATTTTAAAGGGTGTCACATGATATATGTGAAAAAATACAATACGAGGGTTGTAATATCTCATTGGGCGTTTCTTTTGGTGTAAGCCTGGAATGTTTCATTTATAAAAATGTAAGCACACTGGCAGTAATGTTTTCCTGTTTCTAGCACACAGGGGAAAAATATTAGAACATAAAATGAAAGTGTTTTGCTTTCATGTTTAATGAGGTTTTATGTCTTCCTAAAAACATCTTATAGGGACATCGATGGAGTGTTGCAGCGAGCAAATAATACAGAATATGGCTTGGCCTCAGGAGTTTTTACAAGAGACATAAATAAAGCCATGTATGTGAGTGAAAAACTAGAAGCAGGAACTGTTTTTATTAACACCTACAACAAGACGGATGTGGCTGCTCCTTTCGGTGGATTTAAGCAGTCTGGGTTTGGAAAAGACTTAGGTATGAACATGTCTTACCTTTCTACTGCACATCACAAAAAGCCTACTTCATGCTTTGTCCAACACTTGTATATTGCTTTAAAGGGCATTTCCTACATGGTAGTTGCATCTGGGGTTTCAAGGGTATTGATTTTTCTTTCAATGTTAAACATATTTTAAAAACTTTTAATTTTATTTGGAGTATAGCTGATTAACAATATTGTGATAATTTCACGTGGATAGCAAAGGGACTCAGCCACACATATACACATATCCATTCTCCCCAAACTCCCCTCCCTTCCCAGGCTGCCACTTATCAATAGTTAAACATTTTATTGAACATATCATACATATAGAAAAGAACACAAATTGTATGGAAAAGGGCTTCGTTTTAAAAAAGAAGATTCCTATAGAAAAGAAAACACTGACAATTTAGGTAAAATACATTCGGTTGTTTCTTTTAACCAGACATTCAGCATGAACTTGGTTTAGATGTCATGGGACCAAGTGGAACCAAGAAAGGAAAACGGGTAGAAGGCAATAACCAGCTAGCTCCAAGAACGTATTCTGTCTCTGAAGCACTTGGCAGTCTTTCAGAGTCAACACTGAAACTGGCAGAGTTTTCTGGGCCTCTGGGAGCTCAGATGTAGAGTTTGCAGAAAGCTCCCCAAAATGTCATTTACAGTGGGCAGCAACATTATCACACTTCCAGTAATAGCTTATTTTGAAAACTAAATGCATACCAGGCCTATAAGAGCATATGAGCAGCCCTCACAGTAGCCATGGGAGCACTGCTATCCAGTGCCTGAACTGTGTCCAACTCCTTGCGACCCCATGGACTGTAGCACGCCAGGCTCCTTTGCCCACGGGATTTCCCAGGCAAGGATACTGGAGTGGGTCGCCATTTTCTTCTCCAAGGAATCTTTCTGATCAAAGGATCGAACTCGAATCTCCTGCACTGGCAGGTGGATTCTTCACCACTGAGCCAACAAGGAAGTCCCAGCCATGGGAGCCCAGGTGCTATTATTATCTTTATTTTACACAGATGAGGAAAATGGCACCCAGAGAGACTGGGTGACTTGCCCCAAGTCAGCTAGCCAGCCATGGACAAAAAGACTGCAAAGCGAGCTCTTCCAGCTGTGTGGCCCATGTCCTCACCCCTCTCAGTCAGTCTGGCATGTTGTTTCAAAAGTTGAAATGTTTGTGACTTACCAAAATTACAGTCTGCTTGGTAAAGCGTCTGCCTGCAGTGCAGGAGACCCGGGTTCTATTCCTGGGTCGGGAAGATCCCCTGGAGAAGGAAATGGCAATCCACTCCAGCACTCTTGCCTGGAAAATCCCATGGATGGAGGAGCCTGGAAGGCTGCAGTCCATGGGGTCACTGAGGGTCGGACACGACTGAGCGACTTCACTTCACTTGGTTAATTTGGGGTATCTTCTCTTTCCTGATGACATTTGACAGTTTATTTGCAAAAATAAGAGTGACTCGCGTTTTAAATTCCATTGAGTTGAAGGTAAATTCTTTTTTTTTTTTTTTCATGTCTTCAATCTGGCTTTCATCCCTGGATCTAAACTACAAGGGTAGATTTTCTTAGGGAAATTATTATCAGGAAGCAATAGTGTTCTATCTGTCTTTTGATTGAGCATGATCGATTTGTCTGTTTTATTATAACACAGTAGACTTTAACAGTTTCTTCCTCTCTGAATTTGAAACTCCCTCAGCTCAATGGTTTCCAGCTGCACACTGGAGTAGAATCACCTGGGAGCTTTAAAAAAAAATGAAAAGATGCTGATTTAACTGGTCTGAGTTGTGACCTGGGATCAGGAATTTTAAGAGCTCCCTAACGTGATTCTAATTTAACAGTAAGAGACCTGAGTTTAAGCTTAACTCCAGAATCATATACTCATTAGTTTCACTCATGGTATTCATGCCCCTTAACTGCTGTAGAAATCGATGATTGTGGAAGCTCAAAACAGGAACAGAACAGAAACAAAATGGCAG
This sequence comes from Oreotragus oreotragus, assembly GCA_006410675.1. Taxonomy (NCBI): domain Eukaryota; kingdom Metazoa; phylum Chordata; class Mammalia; order Artiodactyla; family Bovidae; genus Oreotragus; species Oreotragus oreotragus. Next base: position 289,635 of record SJYX01006794.1, on the reverse strand, counting down.
ACCTATTTTTTGCCTGGATATGCCTTCTGTGGATTTCCCAGGTGGTTCAGTGGGTCAAGAAACTGCCTACAATGCAGGAGACACAAGTGGCCCAGGTTCAATCCCTGGGTCGGGAAGATCCCCTGGAGGAGCGCATGGCAACCCACTCTAGTATTCTTGCCTGGAGAATCCCACGGACAGAGGAGCCTGGAGGGCTTCAGTCCATAGGGTTGCTAGGAGTTAGACACGACTACATGCATGCATGCATGCCTTCTTTAACATACTATGTAAGTCAGGAAAAATACACTTCTCTTTTCTCTAACAAAATGAAACAAAATGATCTCAAACTTCACTCTATTCTGCATTTAATTGGATTTAATGCATTTAACTGTATTTAATATAATTACATTTTAATGTAATTGGAAGGACAGTATCCTGATCACTTTTGTTCAGCTTAAATGGCGAGCAAGAGAGATGTAGATTTGTCATCAGCCAGGACATAAAGGAGAAGGGTTTTGGGTAGAGGTTGATAAGCCAACAGTGTGGTCCTTAGAAGGCCCGGTAGCTGGTCTAAGCCCTTATCCTCAAAGTGTACACCATGAGCATCAGCATTTGGGGAATAGTTAGAAGCATATTTGGCTTTCCTGGTGGCTCAGAGGTTAAAGCATCTGCCTCCAATGAGGGAGACCCGGGTTCGATCCCTGGGTCAGGAAGATCCCCTGGAGAAGGAAATGGTAACCCACTCCAGTACTCTTGCCTGGAGAATACTATGGACAGAGAAGCCTGGTAGGCTACAGTCCATGGGGTCACAAAGAATCGGACACGACTGAGTGACTTCACTTTCTTTTAGAAGCATATAGGGATTCCCTGGTGGCTCAGATGGTAATGAATGGAGATGCAGGTTTTATTCCTGGGCTGAGAAGATCCCCTGGAGGATGGCATGGCAACCCACTCCAGTATTCTTGCCTGGAGAATCCCCAGGGACAGAGGAGCCTGGTGGGCTACGGTCCATGGGGTTGTAGAGTCAGACACAACTGAGCAACTTTCCCTTTTAACCTTGGGGGCCTCTGCTGGATTTAATCCAATCAGACTCTACAGCGTCATAAGATCAGGTGATTCACATGAAATTGAACGTTTGAGAAGCACTGTCTCAGCCCCACTCTCTTGCTCAGTAACTGATACACCTACACCTGGCTCCGTCACGTCCACCTGTGAACATGGTCCATCAACTGCTTTTCTCTTTCCTAGGTGAGGAAGCTCTAAACGAGTACCTCAAAACCAAGTCTGTGACGCTGGAATACTAGAGCAGTGGATCCTCGGGAACTGCTCGCAGGCCTGCCACTCGTCAGCTCTCCCAATGAAGAAGCCTGGCTGCGCTGAGGACAGAGGTGTCAGCCGCCAGCCGAAAAACACACACATGGACCATGAAGAAGGTGGGGCCACATGTCTAAGCATCTACACCTGTGCCTGAGTATTTTCTAATACCCCTTTTATACCTTAAAATGATGCTGGGTTTTGACTATGTTGTATACCACACATATTTCTAAAATATTGAGCTGTTTTTTTCCCCCCACCAAGACTAATCCTAATCAAGGTTGTTCGTTTTGCAAACATCAATATGATGCAGTTATAGTACAGAAAGTTGGGAACTGTTGTATAATAGGTAAGGTGTTAACCTATGAACCAGGCATGTGGGGGTTATTAAAAAGATTTTCTGTGATCTTTTAAATATGTTTTTTAATTGGACGATAACTGCTATACAATATAGTGTTGGTTTCTGCCACAGAACAAGGCAAATCAGCCATAACTATACGTATATCACCTCTGTTGAGCCTCCCTCCCTTTTCCCCCATCCCACCCATCTAGGTCATCAGAGGGCACCAAGCTGGGCTTCTGTGCTGTATACCAACTTCTTACCAGCTATCTATTTCACAACTGTAGCATATACATGTCAATACCACTTTCTCCATTTGCCCCATTCTTTCTTTCCCTGTTATTTTGCTCTCAAGAAACAGTATATCCCCCAAGGAAAGTGAAGGAAGTTTTTTTAATTTTCTTTCAGAAATAAGATACATCTTTATGCCTTTGATGTTCTGTTTTTCAACCCACTGTGATAAGTGACCAGCTCATAAACAGTTCTTGAGTACCTACTAAGTCCGAGGTGCTATATTATGTCCTAAGGAGTACACAAAGTTTAATGACATGATCTTTGACCCCAAATAGTTGAAATTCTTGTCAACAGCTTTTAAAGTTAATTTTAAAGTATGATATATTATAAAGAAAGTAGCTTTTGGAGGCTGATCTTGGTTCATATCATACCATCTTACTATCTATGTGACTTGGGGAAACCGATGCAATTTCTCCAAGCCTTAGTTTCCTTGTATGTAAAATGGGGACAGTAATGCCTCCCTCAGGAACCTTATGATGAGGTGAGGATTCAATGCAATAATCTTAGTAAAGCACCTTGCACTGGGCTTTGTTCATGGTAAATACTCAATAAAGGGCAGATTGGTTACCTAATATATCAGTATAAAGCTGAGAGGTGGAATCTATAAAACAGGGATAAAGTTTCAATGGGATTATATACATAATGCACTCAACAGGTGTCTAGATCATTCTCTGTGCTCAAGAAAGAGGAATTATTACAACTCATGAAGCACTTCATAATTGCCTGTTGTCAGACAAAAATAGGTGGGTAAATAGTCCAGGTATGACTAGCAGAAGGTGAGATCCTAACTTGAAGAGTCTCTACAAGTTTGTCAGAGCAATTAATTCCCATTCATTCTCTTTTTAAAGTAAAATTTCAGTAAACTTTCCTATCTCTCTGGCTTTGAAGAAGCCCTTAGGGATTACTTACTACTTTGGAACTCAGCAGTTTAACCAAGAAGAGTGTAGGGAATTGTTAATCAGTAAACAATAACAAAAGTCAGGGGCAGAAAACTTTCAAAAGGAAGAATATTGGGTATGATCCTGGCATGATCAATAGAGCAAATTTTGCCTGTAAGCAAGTTGGCACAGGTAAAATTCTAAATTTGGACCCAACAGGGTCCAAACTGACAGTTTATATTTGAATGAAATGACAAAGTTCCTATTATAAAGGAATCACATTTTAAATGCAGTTTTTAATGATTTCATGTGATTTAAAATATCACTTTACCGAATATTTTACTGATAGATGAAATGGCAAACAAAAGCATGCCCATTTCTTTTAGGCTGACGTTTACCTTCTAATATTAAGGTCAATAGCAGTGCTTTTAATCTTTGGGGGGTGTCATAAACCTCTTTTGAAAATTTGATAAAAGCTATGGCTCCCCCTGTCCAAAACTCACACCTTCACACCTAATTCTGCAAATACCTTCAAGAAATTCACAGACCTCCTAAAACCCATGCCTGAGCTCCAGATTAAGGACTCATTTTTCCATAGTGAGTTTTGAAGTTCTTAGTGGCTTGAGTTTTATATCCGATTGCTGACCAGAATCGAAGGCTACATGGAATTTATAAAATGACAAGTGAATTTGAATGAGAATATAATGACACACAGCCTACTAGGTAATTTAATTAACATACTGAGCAATTTATCGCCATTTCTTCACATCACTGATTATTTTGCTAAAGGATAAAGCTGTGATTTGTTCCCCTAACTGGGGAGTTGCGGAGGTGTGGGCACTTTTAAACGTTCTATTTTCCTTCCAGTTCCCAGTGCTGCCCTTTTGTTCAAACACCCTTCCTGGCCTTTCCTGTGCCCGACTTGGTTTTAAGTATCTCTCCTCTATACTTTGTCTGGAACATGGTTCTTACCACGTGGTGCTGGAATGATTGGTCTTCCTAATTAGATGTGAGAACCCCTTCCCCACTCCCAGGATTGGCATCTGTCAGTAATAACAGCTATCACTTATGTAGGGGCTGCTGTATGCTAGTCACTATGCTAAGCCAGCTTACTTAAACTTCACATCTGAAAAGATGAATAAATCGAGGTGCTCTTTTTCCTGGCTCCACCCCCACCAAGAGGTTATTGCGTTTCCTGACTGGCCTTCCTGATCCTTCCTTGTGTCGTTCAGACCCTAAGTCAGAATGTGTCACTCCTCTGCACAAAACCTCCTAATGGCCCCCATTTCGCTTACAATAAAGTCGACCACTTACCATGCCTGCGAAGTCCTATCAGCTTTGTTCCTGGCTGCCTCTGACCTCATCTCCTATCACCTACCCTCTCATTCTGTTTAGCCACCCTGGCTGCCTTGATGTTCCTCAAACTGATCAAGCACACTCCTAACTGCTAAGTGCAGGGCCTTTGCACTTACTGCCCCTTCTTCCCAACAGTGTGCTGGTAAATATTTAGCAAGCGGCTCTCTGGGGAAAAAACAGAAACAAAATTCTGACTTGTAAAGTGACTTAGCAGCAGCAGCATTTTCTGATTTCTGTGTATCAATGCTCTCATACTGGCTTTCAAGCTACAAACTTCACTGAACACAGAACTGGGAAGAGATGAGTGTGAGTAGAACAAGCGTGAGCTAGAGCCAGTATACCACTGCCTCTTTCTGAAACTTGCCCCACGCCACCTCCCAACAGGCTGCCTCATCTTCTCCAGGTCTCTCTCAAACATCATCCCAGTGGAGGTCCATTCACTAATCACTCCTCCTAAAACAGCACATAAGATTCCCACATCCACACCTCATTTGTCCTCTCATTTTGTCATCTGCCTTCTCCTGCATTGTTTTTGCAGCACTTATCACCACCTGGTTACTAATCATCGATCTCTTCCCATTAGAACTTAAACTTTGTGAACAGGGGCTTTTGTTCAATGCTGTATCTCCAGTGTCTAACACATAGGAGGAGTTCAATAAACATTTGTTTTCAAATGAAGGAGGTTAAGTAACCTGCCCAGGTCAGCTATTCGGTGGCAGAGCAGGTACTCAAGCAATGAAACTGAAAGTCTTTTAACCAAACTAAGATCCCGTTGTTGCCCATAACCAAATCAGACCCTGGGTAATGAAGAGTAGGCATGTGTTAAATATTTGTCAAACTCAAAGCTAAACTAAGCTGAACATGAACTGTGAGAATTTTTGTAGAAACGTCAATAGACAGGGCGAGGAAACAAATTGGTTTCCCTATACCAGCCTTTTTAAGAAAACAGAAGCTCTCAAGGAAACCTGGTCTAGAAGTAGGTTATCATGATTGAAAGAATGAATTATTAGGATTATTACTATTATGCAAATAATACCTAAGTGGATTTTTAATGATTAAGTCACACCTTATTTTGTAAAAATAATAAAATGAGAAGGTAAGATTCAACCACTCTCCACAAATAACCAGATGATATCTGAGATTGTTCCAGATTTTTTTCTATGAGTATACTTTTTTTTAGAACTAGTATATGCTGTACATAACTTTATCTGCTTTATTTGGCTGCACTGGGTAATGATTAAGTCACACCTTATTTTGTAAAAATAATAAAATGAGAAGGTAAGATTCAACCACTCTCCACAAATAACCAGATGATATCTGAGATTGTTCCAGATTTTTTTCTATGAGTATACTTTTTTTTAGAACTAGTATATGCTGTACATAACTTTATCTGCTTTATTTGGCTGCACTGGGTCTCAGTTGATCCCAGTATGCAGGATGTTTCGTTTCAGCACACGGACTCCCTAGTTGCAGGATGTGGGCTCAGGAGGGGCAGCACACGGGTTTAGCTGCTCCGAGGCATGTGGAATCTTCGTTCCCTGACCAGGGATTGAACCCATCCCCTGCGCTGCAAGGCAGATTCTTAACCACTGGACCACCAGGGAGGTCCCTACAATCAATCTTATATAGAAATTGGTGAACAAAACTGTATTTGCTTAATTAGAATAAATTCCTAGCGGTATAATCTCTGATTAAAAGGATATAGCAATCTTCCCAACAGTTTCTCCACATTTTTGCCACCACTGTATTTTTCTTATAGCATAACACCTGAGTTACCAAGCACTGTTCTAAGCACGTGATAGGTATTAAGTCATTCATTTCTTATTAATACTAAAACCTCCTAAGGGAGATACTATTATTCCCATTTTACAAATGGAAAAGCTAAGGTAAGTGGCTGGGCTGGGATCGATCCTGCTTCAGAACCTATGCTTGTGGCTTTGTGACTGGCAGACCCATAATGGTGGCGTGTGGCTGACTGAATTGAAAATGTGGCTCCACCACGTAAGTTGCATGGGGTCCTAGCTGCAGCATGTACAATCTAATTCTTGGACCAGGGATTGAACCTGGGCGCCCTGCACTGGAAGGAGAGTCAGCCATTGGACCACCAGGGAAGTCTCTCCACCACTTACCTATTGGGAGGCTTTGAAATCTTTGCTTAGTGACTCCCTGCCACTTTTTTCTTTAAATCTGTGAAGTAGGTATAAGAGTATATCTCATAAGGTAGCGGCCTTTTTTTAATAAAAAAGAAATTCGCTGTCACAAAACTGGAAATCCAGTGATATAGCTCTGTCAAGTTATTTGATGTAGTAATTCAGTGATGTTCCTTGCTTCTCTGTGCTCTCCTTGGCATGCTGACTGTGGTCCAGGTATGCCCACTAGGTCAGAGTGGCAAGAGCCATATCCAACCACAAGATATCCATCGTTCCAAAGAAGCCATTTCTTCATGTGCCTCCTTCTTAGGAATGAGAAATCCTTTCTTTCCATAAAGTCTACTAACAAGACTTGGCTTGTGCCTTTTGTGAAGGTTGTCACATACCCATCCCCCAAACCAATCACTGCAAAGATTTTCCATGAACAAATGGTGGAAAAAGTGAAAGCGTTAGTCACTCAGTCGTATCCAACTCTTTGTGGTGCCACGGACAGCAGCCCGCCAGGTTCCTCTGCCCATGGAATTCTCCAGGCAAGAATCCTGGCGTGGGTTGCCATTCCTTTCTCCAGGGGATCTTTCCAACCCAGGGATCGAACCTGGTTCTCCTGCATTGCAGACAGATTCTTTACTGTCTGAGCCACCAGGGAAGCCCATATGGTGGGGAGTACCCACAATAAAGATTTTCCATGAACAAATGGTGGAAAAAGTGAAAGCGTTAGTCACTCAGTCGTATCCAACTCTTTGTGACGCCACGGACAGTAGCCCGCCAGGTTCCTCTGCCCATGGAATTCTCCAGGCAAGAATCCTGGCACGGGTTGCCATTCCTTTCTCCAGGGGATCTTTCCAACCCAGGGATCGAACCTGGGTCTCCTGCATTGCAGACAGATTCTTTACTGTCTGAGCCACCAGGGAAGCCCATATGGTGGGGAGTCACCCACAAAACCATGGAATTCTCCAGGCAAGAATCCTGGCGTGGGTTGCCATTCCTTTCTCCAGGGGATCTTTCCAACCCAGGGATCGAACCTGGTTCTCCTGCATTGCAGACAGATTCTTTACTGTCTGAGCCACCAGGGAAGCCCATATGGTGGGGAGTACCCACAATGATGCCAACATTAAACTCTGGGGAAAAGTCTACTAATCAGTTAGACAAAAGATAGTAGTAAACTTGTCTTTCTTCAGGACTGGTGACCACTGGTGTTTAAGATGTATTACTTTATTGGCGTCAAGAGGAAAAAAAAATTTTTCATGAACATTTATTGTACATTCCGAGTGAAAGGCACCATGCCAGGCACTGAGGGAGATACAGATAAGTCTACTAATCAGTTAGACAAAAGATAGTAGTAAACTTGTCTTTCTTCAGGACTGGTGACCACTGGTGTTTAAGATGTATTACTTTATTGGCGTCAAGAGGAAAAAAAAATTTTTCTTTTCATGAACATTTACTGTACATTCCGAGTGAAAGGCACCATGCCAGGCACTGAGGTGAGGGAGATACAGATGGAAGACTCAATCTCTCCTTGTCTTTTTACAGCAGTGGACTCACAAGCTACTTGGCAAGGCAGTTTGTTTGTTTTTTTTTATAAATACCACATTTGATGCACAAAGTATTATGAGGATAGAGGAGATTCACCAAGAATAGTTTTGCTCCCAAGACCATTAAACCTAATTACCCAGTTTATGACGGTCAAAGAGCCATAAAAAGATGACACACAAAGTTAAAGAGAACATTTCAGCAGCCTTAGCAGGAACAAGACTGTTCAAATGGCAGCCGTCCCCTTACACCTAAGAATCAGGCAGAGAATGCACAGGGTGAGAGCAACCAAAGCCTGACAGTGACTCAGTTTCCAAAAGACTGTAGAGCAGGCTGCTTACAAACAGAACAGCTTTTTCATTAAGGTATAACATACGTAAAGTACACAGATGTTAAATGTGTAGCTCGATAAATTTTTCTATGTGTGAGAGTGGTGGTAACTCATAAAACAGTCAGAATAGTGGCAGGCACACAAAAAGGTTAAAAGTACTAGCTGTTGTTTCATCTGCCACTTCAACAGGTAAAAAAATACAACCTTAGTTTTATTTGCATTTCTTTGAGAAATGGGACTGAACTTTGGGGCCTGAATTTTTTCCCTGTGAATTATCTGCTCACATCTCACTACTGAGATTATTAGTTTTTTTATTATTATTTTTTTTTTTTACTAATTTGTAAGAGCCCATTTTATACTAATAACACTCATTCTCTGCCTTTTATTGCAAATATTTTCCTCAATTTGTCCCTTGACTTTAGTTCATGGTATGAGCCTAGATTCTAACTTTGTTTAAAAACAGCCATCCCTGACACTGTGTATTAAATAATGCATCTAATTTACACTTACTTATTGGAAGGAAAGTTATGACCAACCTAGATAGCATATTGAAAAGCAGAGACATTACTTTGCCAACAAACGTCCGTCTAGTCAAGGCTATGGTTTTTCCAGTGGTCATGTATGGATGTGAGAGTTGGACTGTGAAGAAGGCTGAGCACCGAAGAATTGATGCTTTTGAACTGTGGTGTTGGAGAATACTCTTGAGAGTCCCTTGGACTGCAGGGAGATCCAATCAGTCCATTCTAAAGGAGATCAGTCCTGGGTGTTCATTGGAAGGAATGATGCTAAAGCTCAAACTCCAATACTTTGGCCACCTCATGGGAAGAGCTGACTCATTGGAAAAGACTCTGATGCTGGGAGGGATTGGGGGCAGGAGGAGAAGGGGACAACAGAGGATGAGATGGCTGGATGGTATCACCGACTCAATGGACATGGGTTTGGGTGAACTCTGGGAGTTGGTGATGGACAGGGAGGCCGGGTGTGCTGCAATTCATGGGGTCACAAGGAGTCGGACACGACTGAGCAACTCAACTGAACTGAACTAAAAAGGACAACCCTATCACATATTAGAATTTTTTTTTTCCCTTCAATGTCATAAGAATGTCCAGAGAACTGAATTTAGGTGACTCCTTTAACTGTATAGAACACTTAGTTGTATTATATGAAATAGCCATGGAAGGGGAGAAATATTAAAATTCTACATACTAGTATGCAATTCTACACTGACTAGTCTCTTTCACTGACCAGTCTACTTCTATTAGGTATGCATTTCTGGTGAACTTACACCTTCATATCCCCATGGATACCATGGCTTAAAATGTACTGTACATCCCCATATACCTGTTGATTCATTTATCTACATCATTCAGTGCCTACCGTGTACCATGCACCATGCTAAGGAGTGAACCAGACAAATGCAATTCTTCCCACAATGTGGCATAAATATTAGCTGGTAGAAGACATCATTTAAATATTTGTTAATTTATTTAAATATATATTTACACCAATAATTCATCACAGCTATGTTTGGTGCTACAAGGTACAACACAGTATCTTTTCTAGCTGGGAAATCTGGTTTCCAGATCTGTTCACTCTGCACACTTTTAAGGCACAGCCGGGTTCCAATTTCCAATGGGAAATATCAGAAAGAACCTTGAGAATAATCTTTAGAGTATTCACAAGGATAAGGTGAGAAGAAAAAAAAGTTAAAAAAAAAAACAACCCTAAAACATTAGGGAACAAAGTTCCAGCAGCTCAATGCACTTGGAGACATTCCTTTAAATTCTCTAGTTTACATCCTGAGCAAAGCCAGTTCCATGGCAAATAAGAACCCAAACAAGTTTAATAAGGTCAAGAATAAGGCAGAAAGGAGACTCCAAAGTAGGATCATTTTGTCTTTTGAAAGGGAAAACCAATTATCTTTTTAGGTACTGTACCCTAGTCTTCTTGGGGTGTCCCTATTCTCTAGAATGAACAGATTTCAAAACTGGGCAACTGTGAGGAATAATTTCAGTAGTTGAAACAAACAAAAACATTGCTTTATGAGAAAAAGAAAAAACAAAACCAAAAAAGTAAATTCCACATACAATTCAGAGAACTGAACTTAGATGACTTCTTTAACTGTATAGAACACCTAGCTGTATTATATGAGACAGCCATGGCAAGGGAGAAATATAAAAATTCTACATATTAGTATGTAATAAGGGGCTGCAGAGTCATCGACAGTGATTAAACCACAAAACACCAGTTTTCCAGCTCAAAATGGAAAGGATTTTTTTTTTTTTTTTTTTTTAAAGAAAGTAGGTATGTCTGAGGGTGGCTAAATGTAAGTAATTATTTTCTTTGTAAAAAACTTATTTAAAAGATTTCTCCCTCATTGACCCCATTTTGATGGTAATAAATAAGTCTGACTTTATAATAAACTTTGTTCTTGCCTGGAGAATCCCAGGGACAGGGGAGCCTGGTGGGCTGCCGTCTATGGGGTCGCACAGAGTCGGACACGACTGAAGTGACTTAGCAGCAGCAGCAGCAGGTTATTTTATCCAAGTGGATGATTTAAAGTAAAAACAAACAGGTTATATGTATTTTTACCTTAAAATAAGTTTGAGATTTCTGAAGTCTATGCTATGAAGAAGGATGCCAACAAACTCACTCATTACCATACATAAAATTAAGCTTTCTAAACGCAGTCTCTTTAGCATGAAATCAAATACAGTGTGCTCTTAGAGGATCCCCAAGTGCTATCTCTTCCAGCTCTTTAAAAGCCAGCTTCTGTTTCTTCAAGAAACAAAGTATACTCAATATTGCAAAAAAGCACCATAGGTATCTGAAATGCAAAACAACTAATGAGTCACACTCTTTTCCATAGAATTAGCAGGCATCTATCACCTGTTTCTCAGATCACTTATTTCCCTGTTTTTCTTTGTTTTCACTAGCAGGACTGTCCAGAACCTCTATCTTGCCTTTTCCATCTTCTGAATGAGGAAGCTTAATATTATCTATGGTGACTTCACCTTCGGAAGAGGTGCTGTCATCTTCATCCTCAGACTCTGAACTTTCCTCTGAACTGACTTGTGAATTCTCTTCCGAACTGTCCTCTTCTTTAGAATGAGACTGATTCATCTCAAACAAGGCCACGTCCTGAAAGAAAAAACAACACACCATGTGGGAGATTTATTTTGGGGCAGTTCCCTAAAAAGTTATAAAAACAACTTTGGGAATGACCAACACTTAGCACAAATACTGAAGCACAGAAGACAGGAAACGTTTTTAATACAATACTATTATTCTTTAAGTTGCCAGAGTCCGGCCTGAGGATTTACTTTTATTACAAGTCTAAAAAGTTCCTCACAACTGAATTCTATATAGCTGAATCTATTCAACAAAACTTACTCAACAAATATTAACGAATACCAACATTAACCAGGCACCACATTAGAATCTCAACAACAACAAAACCCTTGCCTTGGTGGAACTTATGTTTTTGAGCAAGAGTTGGCAAACCATGGCCTGCAGGGCAAACCCAGCCCGCTGCCTGTTTCATGCAGCTCATGAACTAAGAATGCTTTTACATTTTGAGTGGTAGGAAAAAAACAAAACAAAAGAATAGTATTTCATGAAATGCAAAAATTGTATGAAATTCAAATTTTGGATTCCATAAAAAGTTTATAAAATGTGCCTACACACACGTTATTTACAATCTGGTCCCCTACATATAATGGCTGCTGACCTCTGTTCCAGTTAAGAAACAGGTTTTCTGGTGGTCCAGTGGGCCCACATTCCCAATGCAGGGGGCCCAAACTTTATCGCTGGTTGGGGAACTAAATCCCACGTGCTGCAACTAAAAGCCTAAGAGCTGGTGCAGCCAAATAAATAAATGTATTTTTTTAAAAAGGCAATAAACAATTACAAAGCACAGTGTAGGGCAGTGAAAAGTTTAAAAAGAAAAAAAGAAGAAATCTATTGAGGTGACAAGTGATGAAAGATGGAGGGATTTGGGGATGGGATTTTACAAAGAGGGAAGAGGCCCAGAGCAAGGAGACAGAGGCTGGAGTACAATCAGTGAGGGTCCCTGGTGGGAGAGAAGGTCAATGGAGAGATGGAGGCAGAATCACACTGGCCCATGAAGGACTCTGAATTAGAAATGTGACAGGAAGCCCCCTGGTTCCCAAACTTGGGGCCACATGCAATGTGTCAAGAACAAGCTCTGGGGGAAAAAAGAGGGAAGCAGCAAGTCTGGCTAGTCCCTGGTGGGAGAGAAGGTCAATGGAGAGATGGAGGCAGAATCACACTGGCCCATGAAGGACTCTGAATTAGAAATGTGACAGGAAGCCCCCTGGTTCCCAAACTGGGGGCCACATGCAATGTGTCAAGAACAAGCTCTGGGGGAAAAAAGAGGGAAGCAGCAAGTCTGGCTAGGAACTTCCTGGGATAATCCAGAGGAGAGACTGTCATCACCTAGAGTGAAGGTCGTGGGTGCGGGGCAGGAGTGGCTTGATTTGGGATGTACTCCAGATACAGAGCTGCCATATCTGCTGATGGATCAGGTATATGATTATTAAAANGGGAACTTCCTGGGATAATCCAGAGGAGAGACTGTCATCACCTAGAGTGAAGGTCGTGGGTGCGGGGCAGGAGTGGCTTGATTTGGGATGTACTCCAGATACAGAGCTGCCATATCTGCTGATGGATCAGGTATATGATTATTAAAAATGGTGTCAGCTCTGTCCAGACACGAGTGTTATAAAGGGGATTTCAGTGCAGAAATAAGAGGAGCCCAAACTGAGAGACAATTTTCACACCTGAGTTATATAATCAGTTTTTCTGTTGTACACATTATTTTTGCATTCTCAATGAATCAAGACTCTGATTACTTCTTTCGGGCCTTGAATGGGGAATTTTTTAAAAACTCAGGGCACTTAGTATATAAATGCTTCTAGATAACACACGTGTCATTGGAGTTGAAAAAGCCCTTCTATGATTCTGAATAACTAAATTCCTAGACTTCACCCAGGGAAGCTTGCTGACTTATGAGGTTATTAGGATTAAATAACTTGGTCATTTAATCATCAAATGACTGAGTTACCTGTGCAGTACTGGAAACATGAGCTGACTTTGCAAGAAGGAAAATAACACTTGGAATGAAAATTTAAAAGCTCTCTTTCAGGTGACGAAACATACTGTTTATTTTATACTATGAAATGAAAACAAGGCATAGTTACCATTTGAATAACTTGTCCAAGAGTCTCATCAGTATTTTCAATATTAAAATGACCAGGTGGTGCAGCTGCCATTTCTTTCCTTAGCTTTTCATTTGCCTGAGCCATCTGTGGGAGAAAGGTCCGTACTTGGTCCAATACTAAGGAGCGAAAATATCATTTATCGATATTTATGTTAGCCTTTGGCCAAACTTTTAAAATCCAGAATTTCTATAAAAACACTTCTCAGTTTGACAGGAATAATAACAAGAGTTCAATTAAAAAGCATTCAAATTCCTTCTATTTTAAAACTTTGCATTCTGTTCTGAATTCTTAAAACGGTGGGCTTCCCTGGTGGCTCAGACAGTAAAGAATCTGCCTGCAATGCAGGATCCCTGGGTCAGGAAGATATCCTAGAGAAGGGAATGGTTACCCACGCCAGTATTCTTGTCTGGGCAATTCCTCTGTCCATGGAAAACAGTATGACTGTACAATTCACCAATTATTTCTCAATGTTTTCTGGTTTTCATATATGCCCAGAACTGAAAATTCCTAGAAGAATGGCATTCAACAGACAGTAACTGATTAAGCAGGCAGTAGGACTTAATAGTTTAATGCATGAGACTTCAAGGCTTTGGGGTCAGACTGATGAGGCTCTTCAGAGAACCCCGGTTCCACGTCTTAGAGTTACCTGGGGCAGGTTAATGAAGCTGCTGCTGCTGCTAAGTCACTTCAGTTGTGTCCGACTCTGTGCAACCCCATAGACGGCAGCCCACCAGGCTACCCCGTCCCTGGGATTCTCCAGGCTAGAACACTAAAGTGGGTTGCCATTTCCTTCTCTAATGCATGAAAGTGAAAAGTGAAAATGAAGTCACTCAGTCGTGCCCGACCGTTAGCGACCCCATGGACTGCAGCCTACCAGGCTCCTCTGTCTGTGGGATTTTTCAGGCAAGAGTACTGGAGTAGGGTGCCATTGCCTTCTCCGGGTTAATGAAGCAATGGATGTTAGTGAAGCCCCACATCTGTTTCCCTTTCTTCTGATAATGATGACTTTTCTTAAGCTCTGTCACTCTTTGTCACTCTTGTCCCAACCCAGTTCATGCCTATGTATTCCACAACCTTGGCCACTGTGATTTGGTCTCGTGACACTGTGATCTGCAAGCCAATTAGAGATCACCCTGGGACTCTGTTGTGGACTGTGGAGAAAGATGTCCATTCTTTCAGAGTCAATGACTAGGTGAGCTGCTGAATGTAAACCTAGAGCTGCTGATAAACTGGCCCACCTACCACCCATGATCAGGGAAGAGCTGTTCTAGATAAAGTCAACACCTAGGAAAGTAGAACCAGGAGATATAGAGTGGCAGATCCCAGATGANCCCCCGTCCCTGGGATTCTCCAGGCTAGAACACTAAAGTGGGTTGCCATTTCCTTCTCTAATGCATGAAAGTGAAAAGTGAAAATGAAGTCACTCAGTCGTGCCCGACCGTTAGCGACCCCATGGACTGCAGCCTACCAGGCTCCTCTGTCTGTGGGATTTTTCAGGCAAGAGTACTGGAGTAGGGTGCCATTGCCTTCTCCGGGTTAATGAAGCAATGGATGTTAGTGAAGCCCCACATCTGTTTCCCTTTCTTCTGATAATGATGACTTTTCTTAAGCTCTGTCACTCTTTGTCACTCTTGTCCCAACCCAGTTCATGCCTATGTATTCCACAACCTTGGCCACTGTGATTTGGTCTCGTGACACTGTGATCTGCAAGCCAATTAGAGATCACCCTGGGACTCTGTTGTGGACTGTGGAGAAAGATGTCCATTCTTTCAGAGTCAATGACTAGGTGAGCTGCTGAATGTAAACCTAGAGCTGCTGATAAACTGGCCCACCTACCACCCATGATCAGGGAAGAGCTGTTCTAGATAAAGTCAACACCTAGGAAAGTAGAACCAGGAGATATAGAGTGGCAGATCCCAGATGACGCTGAGCACCTGGATGCAGATGTACCTGAAATCACTGGGGGTATTTCCCCCCCCAAAATGAGCCAACATCACTTGGCTAAAGGCAATTGGAGCTGGGTTTCATTTATGTGCAACCACAGGAATCTAATACATTTAATTTAACCAATCAAAACCTCAGTTTACTCATCTGTAAAACAGGGGTAGTAACTATCAGGTACTGTGCTAAGCACAGGGGAGACAAAAAACAGGGATATGTCATTTATTGAGTTAGCTCTCAAGAGAGGCCCAGCATATAACCATGCACATCATGAGCTCTCAGAACTTGTTAAGTCACTGACAGCCATGTAACAGTGGATTAAAATGTTCAGAGCATGAAAGAAGAAAATGGAGGTGAGGATCAAGAAATGGCCTTGAATTGTGAAACAGGACTGGCAGGATTCCAGATGGTATACCCAACTTGAAAAAGAATTTGGCAATCTTTTCTCTATTAAAAAATACACTCTGGGGACTTCCCTTGGGGTCCAGTGGTTGAGACACCATGCTTCCAGTGCAGAGGGGTGACAGTTTCACCCCTGGTTGGGGAACTAAGGTCCCACATGATGGGTGGCATGGCAAAAATACTAAAAAATAAAAATTCTTAAAATTCCACTCAGAGATATGTACCCTCCAAAAATATAAACCTATGTCCACACAAAAACTTATATTTGAATAGAGAGCCACCATGCAATCATTTCAGCTGTACGTTTAGTGCATATTATGGTTAACTTCCCCTCGACTACTCACGATTTTGTAGTTTACAGATATGATAACCTCATGTATCATTTACACCACTTTTACTAATTCTTGTCTTTTTTTTTTTAAACATTAAGAGGGAATTACACAGATGCTAAGTATTACATGATGCTATCTGAACAAAGTCTGACTCACCTATATTTAGAGTATGCGGTGCAGCAATAGCACAGAGTAATAAAAAGAACTGGCCCTGTTATGAGTAACATTTACCATTTAAGTAACTGTGTCCAATTTAATCAAATCTGATGGTGTTTTCCCACATCTGTGTATGAAATTTGGGAGTCAGTAACCTCTGGAAAAATTTCCCATGGAGTTTAACAATAATTGATTTTGATTTTCAAAAATCCATCCCACAAGTTTTTCTGGGCAAGGTTACCCTATTAAGTGTTAGTAATTCTGTCGTGTCTGACTCTTTGTGACTCCAAGGACTGTAGCCTGCCAGGCTCTTCTGTCCATGAGATTCTCCAGGCAAGAATACTGGAGTGGGTTGCCACTCCTGTCTCCAGGGGATCTTCCCAACTTAGGAATCAAACCCGAGTCTCCTGCCTGGTTTAAGCCCCACCCTCTTAAAGCAGGGGAATAATACAAGAAACTTTATCCCTGTCACTCCCTCTTAAAGCAGGGGAATAATACAAGAAACTTTATCCCTGTGCACTGAATTCACGATGTAATTTCCAAGTAAGACTTGCTAGAATGGACTCTCTGACAACAAAAGCAGACACTGTCCCAACAAATAAGTGATTAATTAGGTAGAATTTCACACCGGAGAGGGTTCTTGAGAGAGAGAAAGAGAAGAGAGGGAAGGGTGCTTACAGGGACTCCTCTCTATCCGAACTGTTTGAAGAGTAGAATTCTTTCTGGAATTAGGCTTGGAGTTGATGAGCAACCTGTCCCATATACCTGAAAACACACAAACACACTTCCTTTATTACAGCACAAAGAAACAGAAGCCCAAGAGCAGACTTTTCGAGACCACCCTCCACCCTCAAGTCTTGACTGTTCCTTCCTCACTTTCTAACACATTAAAAAAAAAAAAAGCAGGAGCACCCCAAGTTTCATTACAACATTTTAGTTCTTTCTGCAGATCTCCTCCCTTTAAACCTGTCTCTTACATCTCTGCCTCACCAATGCCATGTAATAAATGCCCAGTAAACTGCACCTTTCTGGGCCAGAAATCTACCAGCAACAAATGTAGGTCAGCAATGACAGAATGCAGGAAGCAGTACAGAGTACATAAGGGTTAAGTAAAGCCAGAAATGGTTTACCAACTGGATTATACTGGGCAAATCACCTACACTTTTTGAGTATTAATTTCATTTATAAAAAATCTCTGCCTGTTAAGTTCCCTTTCAGTCAAGATGGCTGATGTAGACAAAACAGCCCTTTAAAGAGAACCCTTTAGCCTTTTCACAGCTCCTCAAATCAACCCAACTCTCCAGCCCATCAGAACACAGAAAGCCCAAGGCTTTATGCACCCTGGTTCCCACACCTGGAAAATCTCTTCACTCTGGTATAAAAATCCTGTTCACCCTCAAAGCAGCAGCTCCACACTCCTAGCTACTATCAATAGCTTATACCTAATAATTGGATTAGTGAAAAAGCATGGACTCTGGGGCCACACTGATTGGATCCAAATCCCAGTTTTGCCACTTTCCAGCCACATGATCTCCAACAAGTTACTTATCTGTGTGATACACCAGGTCTCAGGTTCCTCATCTATACAACTGCCCTAACAGAACCAACTCCACACAGGGAAGTTGTGAGGATTAAATTTAGTGAATTAATTCCTGGGGCAGAGTAGGCACTAAGAAGCTTCAGCTATTATTATAATGTCTTCGGATGCTCTGGACTCTCACCGAACCTTTTTTCAAGTTAATATTTAATGAGGATATGCCCAAGACATTACACTCGTTCTTCTCAGGAAAACAAAACCAAAAAACACTATAGGTACTACTGCTTCCATTTTCCAAATGTAAAAACTGAAGCACTGGGGATGTAAACAACTCTCCTACTATGGTGCTCAAGAGTCTTGAGAGCCCCTTGGACTGCAAGGAGATCAAACCAGTCAATCCTAAAGGAAATCAACACTGAAATATTCATTGGAAGGACTGACGTTGACGCTGAATATTTTGGCCACCTGATGTGAAGAGTCCGACTCACTGGAAAAGACCCTGCTGCTGGGAAAGACGGAGGGCAGGAGGAGAAGAGGGCAACAGAGGATGAGATGGTTGGATAGCATCATCGACTCAACGGACATGAGTTTCAGGAAACTCTGGGAGATAGTGAAGGACAGGGACGCCTGGAGTGCTGCAGTCCATGGGGTCGCAAAGCGTTGGACATTAGCCACAAAAAAGTTCCACAGCTGGTTCGGCTCTTCCTTGAGCCAGCCATCTGTTCTAACAGCGTCTCCCACTCGAATGAACTTTATTATCCAACACTGGCCCCCTCCAAAAAAAGTTCGACAGCTAATTACTCGTGGGGTTGGGATTCGAACCCGTTTTTGTTTTTTTTTTTTAAGCTCTCTATTATGATGTCTGGAAACCTGTGAGGGTTTCCTGGACGCTTCTCCCTCTACCAGAGCAGCGCACTCAGGCAGCGCACTCAGCGTGGCTCTGTGAACATCTGCAGAGAGAGGGTGCTCAAGCCATAATATTCACGGGCTCCCCTTAAGCCAACTGCTGGAACCCAGACCTGACTCTAAGGAGGGGGCCGGGGGAAGGTCGTGCTGCGGCGCTCAGCACTGGGCACTCAGCACTGTGCCTAAAACATGAAAACACAAAGCACCCTCGGGCTCGAGGCCGGATGCCCATACCTAGGCCGGCCGGTCCCCCAACCCCGCAGCCGGGGGCAGGTCCGGGTCCCTCGGCGGTGCAGGGGCTACGCAGGTAGCCCCTGACCCGCGGCTCCAGCAGCGCCGCCCCCAGCTGCACGTGCGCGCCCCAGGCCGCTGCCGCCCACCCGTCCGTCACCTCCGCGGCCGCCGCTCCCCGCCATCAGCAACTCCTTGGAGACCGAGACCCTGGAGCCATCCCGGGAGGACGACGAAGAGCTTGGGCCGGACTGCGGTGCGCAGCGGACCTCCATGCTGCTCGCTGGCCTTCACAGCGGCCTCCCCAAGCCCGGATGCAGGAAGAAGGCTGGGGTAGGAGGCGGGGCCAGGACTGCGATTGGAGGAAACTCGTAGGAGCGGGGCGAGGGGCAGGGCGAGGGAGGCCGGCGGCGAGGGCGGCACCTAGCGGAGTGAGGAGGCCCTTCCTATCCGCAGAAAGGGTAGGTGGAGGCTCTAGAGATCTGTGATTGGATGAAAGAGCTAGCAAGGCCGGATTTAAAAGTGAAGAGCGCACCCGTGCATGGGGGCTGCCTTCCTTCAAACCTCTGTGACATAGAACACATTTTGACGGTCCAGTGGTTAAGACTTGGACTTCCAGTTCAGGGGGTATAGGTTGGATTCCCGGTCTGGAAGCTAAGATCCCACATGGCTGCCAGACACAAAAACAAAAATATAAAACAGAAGCAATATTAAAACAATTTCAATAAAGACTTAAAAAATGATCCACATCAAACAGAAATCTTTAAAAAAAAAATATATATATATATATATATATACTCCAGGCAAGAGTACTGGAGTGGGGTGCCATAAAGACTCCAATTTCTCCACATCCTCATCAATGTTTATTTGCTTTTTCTTTCTTTCTTTCTTTCTTTTTTTTTTAATAGTGCCTGTCCATCCTAGTTGGGTTCTTCCCTCGTTGCTCAGATGGTAATGCATCTGCCTGCAGTGCGGGAGACCCGGGTTCAATCCCTGGGCTGGGAAGATCCCCTGGAGAAAGAAATGGCAACCCACTCCAGTAATCTTGTCTGGAAAATTCCATGGACAGAGGAGCTAGTAGGCTACAGTCCATGGGGTCACAAAGAGTCAGACACGACTAAGTGACTTCACTTTCTTTCTTTCTAGTTGGATGAGGTGATAAATCACTGTAGTTTAGATTTGCATTTCTCTAACAATTAGTGATATTGAGCATGTTTTCATGTGTTCATTGGCCATTTGTGTATCTACTTTGCAGAAATGTGTATTCACATCCACTGCCTGTTTTAGCTTAGGTTGCTTTGTTGGTGCTGAATTGTAGAAGTTATTTATATTTTCTTATCAGATATATGATAATATTTTAGAGACATAGACCATTATGAACATACAAGAACTCAGGAAATATTGCTCCCAAACCCTCCTTGAGGAATTTCCTAGAAAATATGATTCAGAAAATAATTGGAGAAATGCAACTTAAGTTTTGGTAGTGAGCATTTTACAGTAGAATTGGGGGAAAACAGTGAGAATAAGGTTGAAAGAATAGTCTTTAATTTTTATAGGTTTTGATAGCACGGATATAAGACAAAAAAAGGGGAGAAAGCAGAGACTATATCAGTTAGTTCAGTCGCTCAGTCATGACTCTTTGCGACCCCATGAATCGCAGCACGCCAGGCCTCCCTGTCCATCACCAACTCCCGGAGACTATATAGTAAGAGGAAATCTGACTTTTTAAAAACTTGGAATAAAAGGATAATATTTTAAGTTAGATGTTGAGGGTAACGGAGAGAAGAGAAAGAGGAGGTTACTTGTAAGTTACAATGTTGTTCATGGTAAGAAAACAATATCAAAATAAAAGGAGACTGAATGATATTGAGTACAGTTATTAGAACAAAATAAAAATATTCATAAATATAAAAATTAATAAGATAGAAAAGAATTCAGGCTCTTTCTCCTAAAAGGAAACAAAAAGATACTTTATAATGCTAAATATAAATATAATGCTAAATACTAGAATCTGCAAAGAGGAAACTATCATTAATATCCACGTGCCTAATAAAACAGCAACAAGTATTATAAAACAGAAACTAAAAAGAAATGCAAAGAAAATTAAGCAAAAACTCTACTAATTGGAAATTTTAACATTGTTTCAGAACAGATTATATCTAATTGGACAAAAAATTGTGTGGTTACAGAAGACCTAAACAAAATTATAAATAAAGCAGAGGTAAAGAATCCACCTTACTAATGCAGGAGACGCAAGAGACGCAGGTTTGATCCCTGGGTCAGGAAGATACCCTGAAGTAGGAAATGCCAAGCTGCTCCAGCATTCTGTCCTGGAAAATTCCACATACAGATGAGCTTGGTAGGCTCTGGTCCATGGGGTTGCAAAGAGTTAGATTCAATTGAGCACACACACACACAGATCTAATAAGTGTAAACACTGAATCCTGATAACAGAGATTAAACCTTCTTCTAAGTCACCTGAAAAATTCACAAAATTGCCATGTTATAGTCCACAAAATTTCAATACATTCCAAAAATATAAATGATATAAGTGGCCTTCTGTGATCACAATATAAAAGGAGACTGAATGATATTGAGTACAGTTATTAGAACAAAATAAAAATATTCATAAATATAAAAATAAGATAGATAGAAAAGAATTCAGGCTCTTTCCCCTGAAAGGAAACAAAAAGATACTTTATAATGCTAAATATAAATATAATGCTAAATACTAGAATTTGCAAAGAGGAAACTATCATTAATATCCATGTGCCTGATAAAACAGCAACAAGTATTATAAAACAGAAACTAAAAAGGAATGCAAAGAAAATTAAGCAAAAACTCTACTAATTGGAAATTTTAACATTGTTTCAGAACAGACTATATCTAATTGGACAAAAAATTATGTGGTTACAGAAGACCTAAACAAAATTATAAATAAAGTAGAGGTAAAGAATCCACCTTACCAATGCAGGAGATGCAAGAGACGCAGGTTTGATCCCTGGGTCAGGAAGATACCCTGAAGTAAGAAATGCCAAGCTGCTCCAGCATTCTGGCCTGGAAAATTCCACATACAAATGAGCTTGGTAGTCTCTGGTCCATGGGGTTGCAAAGAGTTAGATTCAATTGAGCACACACACACAGATCTAATAAATGTAAACAATGAATCCTGATAACAGAGATTAAACCTTCTTCTAAGTCACCTGAAAAATTCACAAAATTACCATATTATAGTCCACAA
Organism: Oreotragus oreotragus; assembly: GCA_006410675.1. Lineage (NCBI taxonomy): Eukaryota > Metazoa > Chordata > Mammalia > Artiodactyla > Bovidae > Oreotragus > Oreotragus oreotragus. The sequence goes on along the minus strand of SJYX01006794.1, from coordinate 267,474 downwards.
AATTTCAATACATTCCAAAAATATAAATGATATAAGTGGCCTTCTGTGATCACAATTCTATATAACTAGCAAACAGTGACATTTTAAAAAATCTCTTCCACCTAAAAATGTAAAAACACACTGCTAATCAATCCTTGCATTAAAAGGAAATAATGAAATGAACCTTTGCCCTTAAAAAGCTATTTTGAAAAAGTCAAGAAAATGACGAACCACTAGCTTAATGTGAGTCAAAATACAGGGGTGAAGGAAGGTTTGAAGGTATAAATATATGAAATAAAACATAATGAAACAATAACCATAAAATCAGAGGAAATATGTAAAAATGTATAAACGCTACTTTGCACAACTCTATGCAAAGAAAATTGAAAGCCTAAATGAAACCATTTGAAATGGTTAATGTTCCAGAAATATATAATTTACAAAATTTCCCCAGAATTCAATAGCAAGTCTAAATAGAGCAATTTTTATAGACGTTACAGAGAGAGTTGGCAGAGCTCTCACATAAAAACACCATGCCCGGTTGGTTTTACAAGGGGATTTCTATCAAACTTTCAAAGATCAGATGAACCTAATGCTACTTAAACTATTTCAGAGCACGGGAAATAAAAGTAAAATTCCCAAGTTCTAAGAAATGAATATAGCATTGATACCCAAACTTCAGAAAGATTGTACAAAAAAGAAAATCAGAACTGGCTTAATTGGTTTCCCTAGAAGCCAGCCTAGAGATGAGGTTCAAGTGCAAGTAGCTTTGGAGCCAGAAGAGGCAGAGAAACAGAGAAGGAAGGCAGCCAGTACTGTGTTATGTGCTCCATTGTGTCCGACTCTGTGTGGCCCCATGGACTGTCCATGTGCCTCTGTCCACGGAATTTCCCAGGCAAGAATGAACTGCAGGGTAAGGGTATCTTCTCAGCCCAGGGAATCAAATCTGCTTCTCTGAAGTCTCTTGTATTGGCAGGCAGATTCTTTGACCACTAGCACCACCTGAGAATCCACAATAATGTGTTACTTTCAATCAAATTGTGGCTAAGGGCAACTGGAACTTAATTCTGCTGGGGAATTCTCAGTTATCCTGAGTGAGCCTAGGTATTTGTCTACTAGCTCAAGTCAGTTATTGGTTGAGGGCTGCTCCTACGTGGTACAAGTTGCTCAGCATTTCCAGCCTGTTCTCTGCTTTCTAGTTAAAGTGGGCTCTAGTGGCAAGAGAAAATCTTCAGGCAGAGAGTTACAAATGCTATTCATTGAAAATTGGGCAGGGGCTTTCCTGGTGGTCCAGTGGTTAAGAAGCCTCCTGCCAAAGCAGGGCACACAGATTCGATCCCTGGTCTGAGGTATATTCCACACACCTCAGGACAATTAAGGCTGTGGGCTACAACTACTGACGCCCACGTGCGAAAACTACTGAGCCCGTGGGCTCTAGCCCGTGCTCTGCAACAAGAGACACCACTGCAATGAGAAACCCACGCTTGGCAGCTGGAGAGAAGCCCCTGCTCATGGCAACAATGAGAAAGTCCACGCCAGCAGTGAAGACCCAGCACAGCTAAAAATTAAATTTAATTAATTAATTAAAACAATTTTTTGAAAAAAAGAAAATTGAGCAGAAGTGTATATAAATAGTAAGTGCCAATGGGCTATGCGTGAGGCACTGACAACCTTTACGACAACCTTTATGACAAGATCAGTCTTAATTATGAATATTGATGCAAGAGATTTGTTGTTCAGTCACTCAGTCATGTCCAACTCTTTGCGACCCCATGGAGTAGCACGCCAGGCTTCTGTGTCCTTCACCATCTCCCGGAGCTTGCTCAAACTCATGTCCATTTAGTTGGTGATGCCATCCAACTGTTTCATCCTCTGTCATCCTCTGCTCCTGTTCTCAATCTTTCCCAGAATCCAGGGTCTTTTCTAATGAGTCAGCCCTTAGCATCAGGTGGCCAAAGTATTGGAGCTTCAGCATCAGTCCTTCCAATGAATATTCAGGACTGTTTTCCTTTAGGATAGACTGGTTGGACCTCCTTTCAGTCCATGGGACTCTCAAGAGTCTTCTCCAACACCACAATTCAAAAGCATCAATTCTTCAGTGCTCAGCCTTTTTTATGGTGCAACTGTCACATCCATACATGACTACTGGAAAAACCATAAGCTTTGACTAGACAGAACTTTCTTGACAAAGTAATGTCTCTGCTTTTTAGTACACTGTCTAGGTTTGTCATAGCTTTTCTTCCAAGGAGCAAGTGTCTTTTTATTTCATGGCTGCTGTTACCATCTATAGTGATTTTGGAGCCCCCCAAAATAAGTCTCTCACTGTTTCCATTGTTTCCATATCTATTTGCCATGAAGTGATGGGACTGGATGCCATGATCTTCATTTTTTGAATGTTGAGTTTTAAGCCAGCTTTTCCACTCTCCTCTTTCACTTCATCAAGAGGCTCTTTAGTTCTTCTTCAATTTCTGCCATGAGGGTAGTGTCATCTGCATATCTGAAATTATTGATATTTTTTCCAGCAATCTTGATTCCAGCTTGTGCCTCATCCAGCTTGGCTTTTCACATGATGTACTCTGCATATACGTTAACCCACCTCTGCAAGGTGACAATTTACAGCCTTTCCCAGTTTGGAACCAGTCCATTGTTCCATGTTCGGTTCTAATTGTTGCTTCTTGACCTGCACACGGGTTTCTCAGGAGGCAGATAGGGTGGTCTGGTATTCCCATCTCTTTAAGATGCAACAAATTAAATACTAGCAAGAGAATCCAAGAGTACATTAAAAACTAGATGCCATACAAGAGGTGCTTATTCTAAGAAGAATTAGTACGCTGCTGCTGCTAAGTCACTTCAGTCGTGTCCGACTCTGTGTGATCCCATAGACGGCAGCCCACCAGGCTCCCCCGTCCCTGGGATTCTCCAGGCAAGGATCCTGGAGTGGGTTGCCATTTTCTTCTCCAATGCATGAAAGAGAAAAGTGAAAGTGAAGTCGCTCAGTCTGTTCGACTGTTAGCGACCCCATGGACTGCAGCCCACCAGGCTACTCCGTCCATTGGATTTTCCAGGCAAGAGTACTGGGGTGGGGTGCCATTGCCTTCCCCGAAGAAGAATTAGTATAGTCTTTAGTATATTAATAGTAGTATTGTCATTAACATATTGGTTTAACAGTTACACAGAAAAATCATATAATCGTCTCTACAGATGAGCATTCAATAAGATGAAAATTGATACCCATTATGCATAATAAAATCATATATACTTCTGCCCCCAAAATCAGCATTTTACTTAATGGGTAAATGCAAGGCTTTCTTCCTAAAGCATCTAGAGGAAATACAAGGATGTTCACAGTCTTCACTATTACCTAACCATTGAATTGGCAATATTAGCCAAAACATTTACACAAGAGGAAATAGAAACATAAGACTTAGAAAGTGTGAGGTAAGACTATTTCTATATACAAATGTTACAATAGTATATCTGAGAACAGGGGTGGGGAAAGAATAAGAAAAACTGCTACAAATGAGAATCTTATAAAATAGTAGGAAATAAATGTAGAGAAAAGCCACCCAGTTTGAAAATATAGTGGAAGGGAAAACCCATTTATAAGAGGATTAAGATAAACTAAAACACCTAGGCATAAGTTTAACAATAAATCTCCAAAAAGTAGTTAAAGAAAACCATAAAATATTCTTGACAGATAAAAAATAGATTTGAATAAAAGGAAAGATGTAACAGATATATCCATTGCCTTGGATAGAAAGACTCAATATAAAAAATACTGTCAGTCTCCTAAAGTACACCATGAAATTTCCATAACCCTAGTAAAAATGACATCAGGTAATCTTTTCCCTTTGAATGATTAAAACATTCATACAAAATGTCAGTAGCAGCAAGAAGACTGAAAAAGAGGAGCTACAATGAGAGGGGGGTGTTTCCTCTATTAGATATTAAAACGTAAGTCTGCTTAATAAGTAAAAACAGTACTGATGCACAAACCAAACAGAGGACAAAAAATAAAATTCAGAAGCAGATCTGCACGCTTTGGGGATTTTAGTGTAGATAAAGGGAGCATCTCAAATCAGTAAGGAAGATGCACTTTTAAATAAGTTGTACTAGGGGACTGCCCTGGTGGTCCAGTGGTTAAGAGTCCATGCTTTAAATGCAGGAGTCCTGGGTTTGATCCCTGGTTGGGGAATTAAGATCCCACAGGTAATGTGGTATGGCCAAAACCAAAACAAACATGGTATTCGAACAAAAGAAATTTGAGAAAAAAGGTAAGTTTGGGTCCATTCCACACACTATGCATCCAGACAAATGCCAAATGTATTAGAGAGTCAAACTTAAAAAATGAAACTTTATAAAAGAGAGCTAGGAAGAGAGAGGGCAGTAGAATGTTTTCTTTATAACTGAAATGGATGGGGAAACTTCCTTAACTATCATTCAAAATCTAGAATCAATAAGAGAAAAGATTCATGAATTTGACTATATAAAAATTCAAAGATAATTTTTACAGAAGAAAAATCAGCATAAGTGATGTAAGAAGACAAATGACGCATCTGAAAATAAGACTTCCAACTTATCTCACTGAAGTTAATACCTGTAACATTAAAAGCTCCTAAAAACTGAGAAGAAAAAGACCAATAACTGCACAGGAAGACAGGTTAGAAAAGTGAACCAACAATTCACAGAAACAGAAATACAAAAGTTGCTCAAACACACTCATATTTTTAAAAAGCTGAAACACACTCATATTAAAAAACACACACATCAAAGAAAATGACATTGGGGAGCTGTTTCTCATCTATCAGAATGGCAAGAATGAAAAATTAAAACATACCCACTGGCAAAGTAGTGGGGAAGCAGGCAGTGTCGTACATTAAAGGTGGGAATGAAAAATAATAGAGTTGTTATGGAAAGGAATTGTCATTATCCAGTAAGTTACATATATGCATTTACCTTTATACTCAGAAATTCCTATCAATATTCTGGGAAAAATTCAAGATAACGTAGGCACTGTGGCACTATTTGTAATGGTAAAAATTAAAATAACCTAGATGTCTATCAATGGGGGTCTATTTGAATAAACACAAAATGGAATACTATGCATGGTAAAAAGATGAGGTAAATATGCATATCCTGCTATGGAGGGTCTTCTGGATATATTTATAAGCAAATAAAGCAAATTTGTTTAATAAAATGAGGAAAACACCTATATATGTTTATATACACACACACAGATACATATGCATGTATATTTTCAAAAAGAAACAATGGATGATAAGCCAAAAATGAATAAAATAGTCATTCACTTCATATAAAAATGTTACTTCATTTCATAACATTAACAGAGGGGAAAGGAAGGAACAAGGAAGGCTATTAGACTTTTCTGAATGTGTACTGTTTAACCATTTTGATTTTGGAATCCTGTAAATAACTTATACTTTAAAAAATTAAATACAAAAAGAAAGAACCCTCTTCCCAAAACTAAAAAGGGACCGAAGTAATTGAATTTAACTGTATATCAAGTTTGTGGCACAACAACACAGAAAAGACTTATTTTAGATAACTCTAAAACTTAATATTTAGACAGTACATCCTTAATAAGATATATCTTAAGAACAAAGACAATAGCCACACACCCTCAACAAATCTTAAAATGCATTCTATCAGCTTAATTTTTAGTACTCCTACATGGTTATTTTGAAACTGCTTATATAAATATTCTTGTTGTTATTGTTTAGTTGCTAAGTTGTGTCTGTCTCTGCAACCCCACAGACTGCAGCACGCCAGGCTTCTCTGTCCGTAAACTATCTCTTGGAGTTCGATCGGATTCTTGCTGCTGCTGCTGCTGCTGCTAAGTCACTTCAGTCGTGTCCGACTCTGTGTGACCCCATAGACGGCAGCCCACCAGGCTCCCCCATCCCTGGGATTCTCCAGGCAAGAATATTGGAGTGGGTTGCCATTTCCTTCTCCAATGCATGAAAGAGAAAAGTGAAAGTGAAGTTGCTCAGTCTGTCCGACTGTTAGCGACCCCATGGACTGCAGCCCACCAGGCTACTCCGTCCATTGGATTATCCAGGCAAGAGTACTGGGGTGGGGTGCCATTGCCTTCCCCGCAATCGGATTCTTAGGTTTTTAAATACTGTTAGATTCTTAAACATTCTTAGATAAAGCAAATAAAGTTATATAAACATGATTAGCAGCTCAGATTTTTAAGAGATAAGAGGTAAAGCTCTCCTATAATCTTAAATTTGAATTGGCAATATCTGTATAAATTCATGATTTCCTTTTCTTTTTCTGAAAAACTACTTATTCCCTAGCTTGGCCCACTGGCAGGTCTAGAAACAGTAACAACCCACTGTTACAAGTATTCCTGAGCCCAGGTGGTGCCCACTAAACAACTTTCCCCACTATTAAGAAAAGGAACAGAGCTTCTTAGACACATGGCTGATTTCATGTCTGGGTCAGGAAATACAAACCTGGGACACTCGGGGAACCAGAAAGCAAGGAGGCTCTCAAATACTATTGGGATCATGTCAAAAGGAATCTGGAACTAACTCCAGAAATTCCCACTAGCCCAAATGAACTAAATCTGACTCTGCCAACCATTCTGACATCACCAAAACTATGACCAACCCGAGTTTGTGTGGTTCTGACTGTAATGCATTAGGAAGCACACAGTGCCACCTAATACATTTTGTGAAACAATGACATTTCTAAATCAAGCTTCTAGTACAAACTACTATCTTATAGGAAAAATGAAAAACAGGGATTAGCAAAACCACTCAAGACATCACCCAATCAAATCTAGAATATGGGAAATTCTACGGGATAAATTTCTGTTTTATTCAAAAGGAAAATCATAGAAAAGGAAGATAAACTGTTTTAAACATTAAGATACTTAAAAGGCATATAAGAATCTTGTTGGTTGACCTGCATATATTATAAGTTACAGTTATGATCATCAGTTCAGTTCAGCCTCTCCGTCATGTCCGACTCTTTGCGACCCCAGGGACTGCAGCACGCCTAGCTTCCCTGCCCATCACCAACTCCTGGAGCTTACTCAGACTCGTGTCCATCGAGTCAGTGATGCCATCCAACCGTCTCATGCTCTGTTCCTGTCCTCAATTTTCCCTAGCATGAGGGTCTTTTCAAATGAGTCAGNAGTTCAGTTCAGCCTCTCCGTCATGTCCGACTCTTTGCGACCCCAGGGACTGCAGCACGCCTAGCTTCCCTGCCCATCACCAACTCCTGGAGCTTACTCAGACTCGTGTCCATCGAGTCAGTGATGCCATCCAACCGTCTCATGCTCTGTTCCTGTCCTCAATTTTCCCTAGCATGAGGGTCTTTTCAAATGAGTCAGTTCTTCACATCAGCTGGCCAAAGTATTGGAGTTTCAGCTTCAGCATCAATCCTTGCAATGAAGATTCAGGACTGATTTCCTTTAGGATGTCTGGTTTGATTTCCTTGCAGCCCAAGGAACTCTCGAGAGTCTTCTCCAACACCACAGTTCAAAAGCATTAATTCTTTGGTGCTCAGCTTTCTTTATGGTCCAACTCTCACATTCATACATGACTACCAGAAAAACTATAGCCTAGACAGAACTTTGTTGGCAAGTAATGTCTCTGGTTTTTAATATGCTGTTTAGATTGGTCATAGCTTTTCTTCCAAGGAGCAAGTATCTTTTAATTTCATGGCTACAGTCACCATCTGCAGTGATTTTTGAGCCCAAGAAAATAAAGTCTGTCACTGTTTTCCATTGTTTCCATATCTATTTGCCATGAAATGATGGGACCAGATGCCATGATCTTCATTTTTTGAATGTTGAGTTTGAAACCAACTTTTTCAGTCTCCTCTTTCACTTTCATCAGGAGGCTCTTTAGTTCTTCTTCGTTTTCTGCCATAAGGGTGGTATCATCTTCATATCTGAGGTCATTGATATTTTTCCTGGCAATCTTGATTTCAGCTTGTGCTTCATCCAGCCTGGCATTTTACATGATGTACTCTGAAGCTGGGAGGGATTGGGGGCAGGAGGAGAAGGGGACGGCTGAGGATGAGATGGCTGGATGGCATCACTGACTCGATGGATGTGAGTCTGAGTGAACTCCAGGAATTGGTGATGGACAGGGAGGCCTGGCGTGCTGCGATTCATGGGGTCGCAAGGAGTTGGACACGACTGAGCAACTGAACTGAACTGAACTCTGTATATAAGTTAAATAAACAGGGTGACAATATACAGCCTTGATGTCCTCCTTTCCTGATTTGGAACCAGTCTGTTGTTCCATGTTCAGTTCTAACTATTACTTCTTGATCTACATACAGATTTCTCAGGAGGCAGGTCAGGTGGTCTGGTATCCCCATCTCTTTCAGAATTTTCCACAGTGTGTTTTGATCCATACAGTTAAAGGCTTTGGCATAGTCAATAAAGCAGAAATAGATGTTTTTCTGGAACTTTCTTGCTTTCTCAATGATCCAGTGGATGTTGGCAGTTTGATCTCTGGTTCCTCTGCCTTTTCTAAATCCAGCTTGAACATCTGGAAGTTCCCAGTTCACATACTGTTGAAGCCTGGCTTGGAGAATTTTGACCATTACTTTGCTAACGTGTGAGATGAGTACAATTGTGCGATAGTTTGAACATTTTTTGGCATTGCCTTTCTTAAGGATTGTAATGAAAACTGGCCTTTTCCAGTCCCATGGCCACTGCTGAGGTTTCCAAATTTGCTGGCATGTTGAGTGCAGCACTTTCACAGCATCATCTTTTAGGATTTGAAATAGCTCAGCTGGAATTCTATCATCGCCACTAGCTTTGTCTGTAATGATGCTTCCTAATGCCCACTTTACTTCGCATTTCAGGATGTCTGGCTCTAGGTGAGTGATCTCACCATTGTGATTATCTAGGTCGTGAAGATCTCTTTTGTATAGTTCTTCTGTGTATTCTTGCCACCTCATCTTCATATCTTCTGCTTCTGTTAGGTCCCTACCATTTCTGTCCTTTATTGAGCCCATCTTTGCATGAAATATTCCCAATTAGGATGATCCTAATTGGTTTAGGCAAATCAAGGCCTACTCCTCCAGCTGGGGAGTGGATGGGTCAATATCACCCAGAAGGCAGAGCTGCTGTGATAGGGAGAGAGTGCAAAGGAAACTAGGGAAGCATTCTCATGTCTACTGCAGTCAATAATATTTGGGATTTATTGTTTTGAGGTTTTCTCCTCAGGGGTAAATTTTACTCATTTTTAAAATTTTCAGCAGACTAACCAAACTGATCGTTTATATTGCTAACTTTTCAAGTTGGTATTACCTGGCTCTCAGGCCTATAGGAACAATTATATGCTTAATTTAATTGTCCAGTTTTGCAAAACAAAACTATTTTATCTCTAGAGATACAAATATTTAAATGCTAAAAATTATGGTGTAACTAGATTGCAAATAATTGATTTTTGTTAGCCTCTCAATTCATCTATTTAACACTAGGGATCAAATCAAACATTTGTGTCAAAGAAATGCTTTATTTTCTAGCAACATAAAATGTTCATCTGGTGGAGGAAGTAGGGAGGCATGGAGAACAAGATTTTATTTTTCGTTCTGAAGAGTAGCCACCTTAGCTAAACTGGCTTAAGCCTTGATTCTCTGCCTCATGTGCTTAATTTTTAATACTTAATTTTTAAGTTATTTTTTTAAGAGTTGAATTTTGTATATAGGGCAAGGCATCATTTCTTTGTCAAAAGGAACAAATGAGTGTGTTAAATTCCGCTAAATATTAATGAACTAGAAGCAATAATACCCACGAGTTAAATCCCAAGAGAGGACTGGAAGGAAATACCTTTTTATTAAAAGAATCCATAAATTGTGTATGGTTTTACTGTTCCTTTTTTCTGATCCTACATACTACCTCTTTCATTTATCTTATGTTAAGAATATTTTGCAAGAATTGACACATTTGAGTCAGTTCTAATGAGATGGATGGACCTAGAGCCTATTATGCAGAGTGAAATAAGTCAGAAAGAGGAAATCTCAGAAGAGATTCCATATATATTTAACGCATATATGTGGAATCTAGAAGGATGGCACTGATGAGTCTGTTTGCAGAGCAGCAATGGAGAGACAGATATAGAGAGCAGACTTATGGGCGAGGGCAGGGGAGAGGATGGAGAGGGTGAGATAAATGAAGAGAGCATGGAAGCATATACACTAACATATGTAAGTAGACAGTCAGTGGGAATTTACTGTATGACTCAGAGAACTCAAAACGGGTTCTGTGATAACCTAGATAGGTGGGAATGGGCAGGAGATGGGAAGGATATTCAAGAGGGAGGGGACGTATGTATACCTATGGTTAACTGATGTTGATATATGACAGAAATCAAGCCAAGATTGTAAAGCAATCATCAAGGAATTAAAACTAAATAAATATTAAAAAAATTTTTTTAAAAGAAATTGACTTAGGAAAGAAAAAAAGAATATTTTGCAAGATTAGACATTCTGATTACAAACTATGACAGGGCTCCCAAATTGCTATGCAGGACAGAGAGATCTCTATGATTTTAAAATGAATACTTTCATTTTCACAAAAGCTGTCTTTGAAGCTGCCCAAACAGACCACCTACACACTGGTTAGAAGCTCCTGTTTTGTTTTGTTTTAGCCAAGAATACAGATGGTATAAACAGAGAGGTGGCTACAGAGAGCAGGAGCAGATACAACAATCATGTTTTTGTATGGCTTTTCCCTGTGCACTGGTGGAATGTTACCAAAATAACTTTTTATGTCCCTCTTCCCCCATCTCTGGCAACCCACTCCAGTATTCTTGCCTGGAGAATTCTATGGACAGAGGAGCCCGACAGACCAAAGTCCATGGGGTCGCAAAGAGTCAGATATGACTGAGCGAGTAACACACACACTTTCCCCATCTCAATTTTCTGGTTACATTTTTGGGGGATATAACTTCTGATTTGTAGACAAGTTGCAACAACAGCATAAGCCCTGTAAACCTTTTGCCCAGATTCCAAAATGGACATACTTTGCCCCATTTGTTAATTTATTGATTCGTTTCTGGCTGTGCTGGATCTCCCACGCTGCACAGTCTTTTCTCTAGTTGTGGAGAATAGGGGCTGCTCTCCAGCTGCAGTGACTGGGCTGCTCTGATTCTCGCCTCTTGCAGTGCACAGAGGCTTCCACGTAGGCTTCGGTAGTTGAAGCTCACAGGCTCAGCAGTTGTGGTCCACTGGCTCTAGACCACGGGCTCCATAGTTGCGGCTCAGCAGCTGTGGCACAGGGGCTTACCGTGGCACTCGGGCTTACCAGGCCACATGGGATTTTTCCAGACTAGGGATTGAACCCATGTCTCCTGCATTGTCAGGTAGATTGTTTACCACTGAGCCACCCTTTGTCATATTTCTCTCTCTCTCCCCACACCGTACAACACAATCTTCTCTTTGAATAATTTGAGAGCGAATTGTAAACTTCCTAGTCTGTACTTTAGTGTATAAATCCTAAGTATAAGATAAGGATATTTTCTTACATAACCAGAGTACAATAAAGAAGATCAGACAGTTTACCATGAATTTATTTCTACTATGGAACCCACTATTTGTATTCAGACTTTGTCTTAATACTATCATTTATGACTTTTTTTTTTTTTTTTTGGGCCAGGCTAGTATCAAACACAAGGTCATGCACTGCATTCAAGCCTTTTTATCAATCTGTGATAAATAGTTTTTCAGTCATCATGTCATTTATGACTGACATTTTTAAAGAGGATAGATGAGATTTTGTAGAATATCCCTCAATTTGGGTCTCTTTCCTGTTTCCTTGTGGTTAGACTCAAATGATATAGTCTGGCAAATTAATCACAGAGCTGATATTAGGTCCTTTCAGTCGATCGCATATGTACATGATGTAGATTTGTCTCACTGCTGTTGCTGCTGCTGTTGTTAAGTCGCTTCAGTCGTGTCCAACTCTGTGCGACCCCATAGATGGCAGCCCACCAGGCTCCCCCGTCCCTGGGATTCTCCAGGCAAGAACACTGGAGTGGGTTGCCATTTCCTTCTCCAATGCGTGAAAATGAAAAGTGAAAGTGAAGTCGGGCACACCTTCACGACCCCATGGACTGCAGCCCACCAGGCTCCTCCTGGTGATATTAACTTTGATCACTGGGTTGAGGTGGTATTTGTGAAATTTCTGCTCTGTCGAATTACTAGTTATTTCTTTTCAATTAACAAGTATTTGTGGGGAGAGAAGTAAACATATTGTCTCATTATTCACGACCCCATGGACTGCAGCCCACCAGGCTCCTCCTGGTGATATTAACTTTGATCACTGGGTTGAGGTGGTATTTGTGAAATTTCTGCTCTGTCGAATTACTAGTTATTTCTTTTCAATTAACAAGTATTTGTGGGGAGAGAAGTAAACATATTGTCTCATTAAAATTTCACTCAATTTTTCATCTACTGATGATTTTCTATGTGAAAGTGAAAGTCTCTCAGTCGTGTCTGACTCTTTGCAACCCCTTCAGGGGATCTTCCCAACCCAGGGATCAACCCAGGTCTCCCACATTGCAGGCAGATTCTTTACCAGCTGAGCCACAAGGGAAGCCCAAGAAGACTAGAGTGGGTAGCCTATCCCTTCTGCAGCAGATCTTCCCGACCTAGGAATCACACTGGGGAATCGACCTAGGAATCTCCTGCATTGCAGGTGGATTTTCTATGTATTAGTTGGTATTCTATTATGAAAAAGCTTTCTGTTCTTCCATTTACTTATTTATGTCTATTTAACTCATGGATTTTTATTCTATTTAAAGGGCTTTAAGACATTAGTATTATAATTTATTTTGATACTAAAATTATCCCAGAGGGAGCTTTTTCTATTTGCAAATCTCTCCTTTTCGTGTATCCTCATCTTTTTTTGAGCACTTCATTAATTTCTGGTACAAGCTGTTGCAGGCTCATTTTGTACTTTCCCATCCCCAGCCCTAGAATTAACCTTTTCTCCAACGAGCACTGGTTCCTTTTAATGTTGAGAGTGGTATTTGGAAAGTAAGATCTGAATGTGTTAGTTAGCTAGGTGTGCTAATTGTGGCTCCTCGGTAAAAAATTTGCCTGCGAATGCAGCAGATGCGGGTTCAGTCCCTGGATTGGGAAGATCCCCTGGAGGAGGAAATGGTAACCCACTCCAGTATTCCTGCCTGAAGAATCCCATGGACAGAGGAGCCTGGCAATCTACAGTCGATGGGGTCACAAACAGTTGGATACAACTGAGTGAGTGAGCACGAACGCACGTTCTAATTGCTACTGATGTGCCCTAGTTCTTAGGCTTTTCCATTGTAGAGGGCGAGGAAACACACATACATATCCTTATCCACAATGTATCTATATTTATTTCTATATTTATCTATATTTAAAAACTTCAAGAATGAGAAGCTTGCCACAGTGTGCGGGAACCAGTATGAACCAGCTCACGAAAGCTGATTACTAGCTATTTGTAATTTTTTGAGCTGATTGTTGCCTGAAAATCAGTCATGGGACCATTTATACCATTGTGATTGGCAAATGCTGCAAATCAAGTTTTCTTATTACCCTTCCCCTCTCCTCCCACAGAGAACCACTTTAGCAGAGTACCACTGGAAACCTGACTTTCATTAGTCTCAATATATTTATTCATCATACATTACATGGTAAAAGGGAATTAAGGCTGCTAGTCAACTAACGTTAAAATAGAGAGATTATTCTGGATTGTCTGGGTAGAGCCCAGTGTATTCACAAGGGCCTTTAAAAGTGGAAGAGGGAGGCAGAAAAAAAGAATCAGAGTTGTGAGGATGAGAGAGCAGAGATGCTGTGTACACTGCTGTCTTTGAAGGGGGGCCACAAGCCAAGGAATGTGGTCCACCTCTAGAAGCTGGAAAAGGCTGGAAAAATAGCCACCAGCATCCCAGTGTGAGAGAAAGCCTGTCTCCCAACAACATCCAAAATGTCAGGCTCAAGGAGCAAGAACAATGTCATATGTAATTACATTTAAAAATCTATTAATAATTCTACTGGGAGTGGAACTAGAACAGAAAATCAAAATGCCAGTAGCAGCACCACTAAATGCAAAGGAATTTCAATTAAAATGTATTTATTCATTCATTTCAGGATAAAAAGTATTGAATATCTGTTTAAGGCTAAAAATGGTGTGCTAATCTGAGATACAAAGGCCCTGCTGACAGCCTAGTAGAAAGATGGACAGATAGGGGACTTCCCTGGTGGTCTTGTGGTTAAAACTCTGCCTTCCAGTGCAGGAGGCACTGGTTCGATCCCCAGTTGGAGGATTAAGATCCCACATGCTGTGAGGTGGAGTCAAAAAAGTTAAAAAAAGTTCACCTAGGTGCTAGTAAAAAGATTCCAAGGCCTTTTTCCTGGAAAGTTTGAATTCAGGAGGTCTGTAATTAAAACAAGCACCTGTGGGTGACTCAAAAAACGAAAAAAGGAAAGAGGGACAGATAATTACACATTACAACATGGTATTTTTAAGTGCTATGATCATGCCCTTCACTGGCTGCCATGGAAACCAAGAGGGAAGACTCTGAGTTCACCTGGTGGGTACAGACCTGGGAAGGCTTATGGGAGAATGGAGTGTCCTAGTTAATGAGAACAGCAAGCCCTGAAGCTGGGAGGCAGGAACCGGTGAGCACACTTGAGGAACAACAGGTCCCTGATAAGTGATCAAAGACAGCTGACCTCTGCTTTCTCAGCGATACAGTCTAAAGACAGCAGGAAAGGGAACCCTTGAACCATTAAGGTGAGTTTGTGGAGGAAACTTCTCTATAGGGATCAATCAACAAGGTTCTCTAAAAGGCAGAAGCACCACTCTGAAATTCTTTAGTTCCTTAAAATCCCCATTCCCCCTCCTTTTTGCACAAGTAGTTCCCTCTCTCCTTCCTTTCCTATCTTACCTCTTAAAATGTCTTTTAGTTTAGCCACTGATCCTTTACACTTCAGCCCATGATCACTTCTTGAACGGCTTCTCTGACTTCTGCCTGTCTTCCCTCCCCGGAAACTTTGGGAGATGCTCTCGCTCTGTACAACTGCAGCCCCTCAGACTCCCCTTCCCACAGCTCCAGATATTGCTGTAGTTGTCTACTGAGTGGTCTGTCTTCCCTTACAGACAGCGCAGTGGTAAACTCAGGAGTCGTCTCTGCATTTTACAGCTGTGGCATCTGAGGCACAGTCAGGGCTCAGTTCCTCATCCATAGAGTAGTAATAACAATAGTATTTACTATACAGAGTTGTCATGAAGACTGGATGAGTTCACCTAGATGGGCCTTTAGAACCGTGAGCCCTCACCAGCTGACCTCACACCTGTCTCCCGATTTTCTTCTTGCAGTCTTTCCCCTTTCAGCAAATGGTAGTTCCATTCTTCTATCAATTGACACCAAAACGTTGGAGGCCTCCTGAACACTTCTCTTTTTCTCCCGCATGCGTACGTGCTAAGTTGCTTCAGTCGTGTCTTGACTTTTTGCAGCACCATGGACCAGCCAGGCTCCTCTCTCCATGGGGATTCTCCAGGTAAGAATACTGGAGTGGGTTGCCATGCCCTCCTCCAGGGGATCCTCCCAAAAATGAGAAACTAGACAGCAGTTGTCTCCCCCCTCGCTGGGCCCCGGCTGATTCCAGTGCCTGCACGCTGCCTTTAGCAAGGGGGAGCAGAAATATCCTCCAGCAGAGTTAAGATTAAGATAAGAGGTGGGGAGCTTCTACAAGGTTCCAGGTCTTATGAGTGAAAACTCGTTGCAGCCAGGCCACCCAGGACATTGGGAACACAGGAGAAATGACTAGGGGTCCAAGCAATGCCTGCTTCCTCACAGAGGTCAGAGGGCCACTGCATCCCCTCCACCTTCATGCTCGCCTCTCCCATCCTTGTGGGGTACCACCTTGTATGCATAATTGCTCATTCGTGTTCAACTCTTCGTGACGCTTTGGGCTATAGCCCACCAGGTACCTCTGTCCATAGGATTTTTCAGGCAGGCATGCTGGAGTGGCTTGCCATTTCCTCCTCCAGGGGATCTTCCCAATCTAGGGGTCCAACCAGCCTCTCTTGCGCCTCCTGCCTTGCAGGCAGATTCTTTACCTCTGCGCTACTGGGGAAGCCCTGGGTACTGCCTGAGCTCTCACCTTGTTTGCCCCTCTCTTCCTGTGAAGGGCACACAGCTGCTGGCTCCACAGCTCCAGTCTCCAAATAAAATACCAATACATTCATCTTGACCCTGCTTCTTCAGAAAATGGCTCAGTTTCTCATTCCATATTCCCAGGAAATGTATCAAATTGTCCCAGGTGTCTTTTCTAATTGTGTCATAGGTCATGAAGATGATGCTTCAGCAAGGTACCCTGCCCAGAACTGGGCTGCTAGACAGAGGCAGTCACTTGGCCTGGCTGTCGCAGTGTGGAGACCCTGGAAGATACATGTGGTCAGCTGCCAAGCCAAAGGGAGAGTTCCTTCTGGAGGGGTACTGGACAGAAAAAAGAACCTCTCCCTCCCACACTGGCTGTATTGGCTTCCATCTTTTGCATTTAATGAAATCCATGTGTGTGGCAGGGTGGGTACCCATGTCCTTTTGCCAAGCATGCAAATAGACAGTTTAGATTTACTTGTAATTTAGCTAGTGCTTGCTACAGAAGAAAGTTAGTAGTTAATTAAGTGAACAAGAATCTGAGGACAGCTCCCGAGAGAACCGGTTACTGACACCATGGAAATCTGGCCAGTGGAGATGAGCTAGCATGAGGTGTCGTCATCCAGAGCACATTCCAGCACATGGGGACATCTTGGTATCAGACATCTGAGCCCAGACACACAGGCCTGCAAATAAACATACCTATGTGTGGGATCTCTAATGAGAACACAAGCAGGAGATGCCCCTTCACTTCCAGTAGGCTGCTTTCTGTCTGGAATTCTGCCTAGTTTTGTTCCTTTCCAGCATTTTCTTATTATTCAAATTCACTGGCCAAGTTCCCTCACCATGTCTCTGCCATGAAAACTTCCCTTCTTCTCCCAATGGAAGGAAAACTCTCCCTTTTTGATCTGTCCTGGTGATGCTTCTTTCTTTTTAGAAGTGGTCCACATTTTGCTTTTTATTGTACGTGTTCAGTTCAGTTCAGTCACTCAGTTGTGTTTTTGCGACCCCATGAACCGCAGCACACCAGCCCTCCCTGTCCATCACCAGCTTCCAGAGTTNGATATAATGGTCATCTGAGTTAAATCTGCCCATTCTGGTCCATCTTAGTTCACTGATCCCTAAAACGTCAGTGTTCACTCTTGCCACCTTCTGCTTGACCACTTCCAATTTACCTCCATCTGAAGTCATGGGTTCAGACTCTATTAAATGGTGTCAGTATTGAAAACGGATCCCCATAACCCCTGGTGGCCTTGGCGCAAGGGTCCTTCAGGTTTTGGTTTTCAGAATTACAGATTCTATGTTCTTGTTTCCAACCCAAATATCTTGCAAGGATATGGGTCTATTCCACCTACCCCCAACACATAAAGCCCCTGTGTTGAGCCTAAGTCACCAGTCCAAACCTCCTCTTCCTTCACTGTGACTTCCTCCTTATGACCCTTTTCTAACAACAGGCCTGATTTTCAACATCTCTCCATTAAATAAATTCGGTAACACTGAACCTCAAATGTCTCAATTCCACCTTCTTCAGAAGTCCATTAGAAGTCCACTCAGTGAAAAGGTGCTGATAATATACCCAACAACAGAGGAAAACACAATGATTCTTATTATTCATCTGGTGAAATTAGTCACCTTAAAATCATCCTCAATAGTTTTCAGTTATCATTAACATATATGTATATATGTTCAGTTCAGTCACTCAGTCGTGTCCGACTCTTTGTGACCCCATGGACTGCAGCATGCCAGGCCTCCCTGTCCACCAACTCCTGGAGCCTACCCAAACTCATGTCCATTGAGTCAGTGATGCCATCCAACCATCTCATCCTCTGTCGTGCCCTTCTCCTCCCACCTTCAATCTTTCCCAGCATCAGGGTCTTTTCCAATGAGTCAGTTCTTCACATAGACAAAGTATTAGAGTTTCAGCATTAGCATCAGTCCTTCCAATGAATATTCAGGACTGATTTCCTTTAGGATGGAATGGTTGGATTTCCTTGCAGTCCAAGGGACTCTCAAGAGTCTTCTCCAATACCAGTTCAAATGCATCAATTCTTCAGTGCTCAGCTTTCTTTATAAAGCCCAACTCTCACATCCATACATGACCACTGGAAAAACCATAGCCTTGACTAGATGGACCTTTGTTGGCAACGTAATGTCTCTGCTTTTTAATATGCTGTCTAGGTTGGTCATAAATTTTCTTCCAAGGAGTAAGTAGTTTTTAATTTCATGGCTGCAGTCACTATCTGCAGTGATTTTGGAGCTCCCCCCCAAAAAATCTGCCACTGTTTCCACTGTTTACCCATCTGTTTGCTATGAAGTGATGGGACCAGATGCCATGATCTAAGTTTTCTGAATGCTGAGCTTTAAGCCAATTTTTTCACTCTCCTCTTTCACTTTCATCAAGAGGTTCTTTTAGTTCTTCTTCACTTTCTGCCATAAGGGTGGTGTCATCTGCATGTCTGGCTCCAAATATGGAAAGGAGTATGTGTTAGTCATGCCTTCTACAAATGACCTAAAGGTGGCCCCAAATATGCCAGTTCCCCTCCCCCACCCCCATAACAGTAGAGCCAAGAGATCCACTCAGAGTCAAGCAAAGAGCTCAGGAAAGAGATGAAGGAACAGATCTCTGGCACTGAGGGTACAAAACAACTCACAAAAGAAGGAATACAAATACACCAGAAGCATTGGAGAAAATACATCACCTCTCTAACAGCCAACAAAACCAGAATTAAAATATCAAGGTGAAAAGGAAGGAGAAAGAAAAGGGGAAATCTCAAACATTGTTAGAGAGAGGGTAATTTGGTAAGATTATCTTTTGGAAGCAGTTTGGAAATAAGCGTTAAGAATGTTTATAAACACGTTAAACATTAAAAATAGCAAATATAATTTTTGATCTTATAGTTTCATTTCTAGGACCACGTCTAAAGGAAATAAGTGGGAAGCAATTTGGAAATATGCATTAAGCATATTTATAAACATGTTAAACATTAAAAATAGCAAATATAACTTTTGATCTCATAGTTTCATTTCTAGGAATATGTCCAAAAGAAATAACTGGTTTTGTCATGTTTGTATATATGTGGGAGGTTTGGAATAGAGTTCAGTGGACTTAGAGAGAGGGGTCAGACCTTGATATTTATCCCTGAGTTTGCTTCATAAGTCCAGGGCTTCATGAAATTTCCTTTGTGGTCCAGTGGTTAAGACTCCACACCCCCAATGCATGGGGCACTGGTTCGATCCTTGGTGGGGGGACGAATCCTGCTTGCCACACGGTGTGGCTTAAAAACGAAATATCTCAAAAGCCCAGTGATTCTTGATCTGGCTACATGTCAGCATCACCTGAGGGACTGAAATATTCCTGATGCCCCGTAGCTTATATGGGAAAAGAATCTAAATTTAAAAAAAAAAGAAATAAATATACTTGACATCCAAGAGGGAAGGTGACTAATTAAGTCCCATTCTCTGAGGGTGAAGCTCACATTCTTACACGCTTCCTGGTCATTCTGACGTGTAGTCAGGGTTAAGAACCATTGGGTTTTCCCAGCAGACCTGGATCAAATACTCTTGCAATTGGTTTTGAATAAATTGTCCCTTGGACTCCAAGTTTAGAAAAGAACGGGGAAACATCAGCAAATGGGACTTCAGTCATGAAGGTTTCCATGCTCCTCGACACCAGGCTCATTCAGACTGTTCCCTCCTGGATACAAGCCGAGAAATACACGGTGAACATGGACCCTGTACTGGGGTCGAGGAAGACAGGATGGGCCAGACTGGGCTTGTGTTGACTTAAAAAAATGCACAACGTGAGAGTCGTGAGCTAAGTTTTATTTGGGGCAAAAAGAGGACTGCAGCCCTGGAGACAGTACCTCGAAAGCTTTGAGAAACTGCTCCAAAGAGATAGCAGGGAAGGACAGTATATATGTGATTTTGGTAAAGGGAGAATACATGCAGTCAAGCACATTTATCTTTTAGAAAGTTTCTGCTGGTCTCATGAAGCTTCTTCTTCTAGTCAGGAGAAACAGGATTTTCTCATGGAAATCATGAAGAATTTCAGTGCTTTTCTAGAAACGAGGAGATATATGAATTGGGCTCGTAAAATCAGCTCCTGAGAATATCCAACTGTCTGAAGACGTGTCCTGCCAGTTTTATCCTGAGTAGAGAGTGCCTCCTTTCTGCTCTCCACCCTGAACTCCTTCAAGAGACGTTGAAGGTCAGCAGCTGCAGCAGCACTTGATTTAATCTTTGTAGAGGTAGATCATGGGTTTCCCAGGTGGCGCTAGCGGCAAAGAACCTGCCTGGCAATGCAGGAGACTTAAGAGATGCAGGTTCAGNTTTTATCCTGAGTAGAGAGTGCCTCCTTTCTGCTCTCCACCCTGAACTCCTTCAAGAGACGTTGAAGGTCAGCAGCTGCAGCAGCACTTGATTTAATCTTTGTAGAGGTAGATCATGGGTTTCCCAGGTGGCGCTAGCGGCAAAGAACCTGCCTGGCAATGCAGGAGACTTAAGAGATGCAGGTTCAGTCCTTGGGTTGGGAAGATCCCCTGGTGACGGGCATGGCAACTCACCCCAGTATGATTGCCTGGAAAATCCCATGGACAGAGGAGCCTGGTGGGCTACAGTCCGCAGGTAGATGGCAAGTGCCAAGTTGTAGCTGACACTTCCACGGAGCTCAGAGTCCATTGCAGAGAGAGAGGAAGAGAAAGGGGAGGGAGAGGGAAGACAGCGATGAAGGAGAATGGGGTGACACTACACAAAAAAGTGAAGGAAGCCTCAGAGAGTGGAGTCCTGTAGAGAAAATAAACCAGGAGGATGCATGGGTGGATCTGGGCTGGGGCAGCTGTCAGATGGGCAGATATAGGAGACACCATATTTGAGCTAAGACTCCGGCAGGAGAACCTCCAGCTGTGGAACTGCCCCCTGGAGGGGGTAGGGGTGGGGCTTTAAATAAAGTGAGAGAAGACCTTCAAAGATCTCTGAAGTGGAATGCAAGGGAGGAGGCCCAGACAGCGACTGTGGGAAGCAGGCAATGACCAATGATGGCACTGAGCCCCCTGGCACCAGGAGGGTGGGGAGTGGGTGAATTCTGGGACATTCGGGGCAAAGCCACAGAAGCTTTGGGATCCTTTCTGTGTCTGTGTGCATTCCTGTCCACTTTTACCTTTCCTTTTCTTTGCATTTTTTGCTTTTTGTCTTCATACATTATTCTAGGCAGATATACCCGAGATTTACTCTTTGTCCAATCTTAAGGGCTTAGTTTGAAAAAACCCAAGTGATCTCTGTGTTAGTTGGGCTTCTCCAGAGAAACAGAATTGAGAGAGGGAGAGAGACAGACAGGGAGATTGATTTTAAAGAACTGGCCCACACTGTTGTGGAGGGTTGGTGCAGCCAAAGTCTGCGGGGTGGGCTAGCAGGCTGGAGGCCCAGGGAAGAACCGACATCAGGTAAAGTCTGCAGGTAAAGTCTGAAGGCCGTCTGCTGGCAGAATTCCTTTCTGCTGAGGAAAACGTCAGTCTTTGTTCTATTTGGGCCTTCAACTAATTGGATGAGGCCCATCCACAGGAAGAAGGGTAATCCGCTTTTCTCAAAGCCCACTACTTTAATTTCATCCAAAAACACCTCCACAGAAACATCCAGACCAATATTTGACCACAGATCTGGACACTGTGGCCCAGCTAAGTGGACGCATAACATTAAACATTATAATCTCAAAAAGGAATTGTTATGGGCCTTTTATGGCTTATATATTTTTATTTCTTTTTGAAGAGTAAAAAAAATCAGAATATACTTAGTATAAAGAGTCACAAGACTCAATAAGAAGGAAAAAACTAAAAGTAACATCTACTATTCAGTCCTCTGAGATGCCCGCTACAGACACGTGGCGGATGTCTTTTGGATCTTTTTCTCTTTATACGTGGGTATAAAACACATTTTAAAAGAAAAACAGGACCACACTGTAACACTGATTATAAAGTGCTGCATTTTAATTTCAGCCATAATGTTGGGTTTGGGATTTTCTCCAATTAATTTCTTACCGTTGAGTATTTGGGTTGTCCTACCTTTTTCAAAAAACACAGAGAAGAATTTGGCTGAAAGTAAATCCAAATGAAAAAGCAGAACTATTACCTTTTCTCCATATTCTGGAGTTGTGCTTAGAGATGCAAAAAAGTTTGCAAAATAATCTCACAGTTCAACAAAATGATCAGTGTTCGAACCCCACATTTGTCTCTTTTGAACTATGCCTTTGTCCTGCCACTTTGCTTTCATCAAATTGCTTTAAGGAAAACTGTGGAAGCATAATGGAGGAGGGGACAGTGTGGGGGGCAGGGGGCAGAGGAACTGGACAGTGCACTCCAGCTGATAGATGAGATTTTACTTGTTTAATGAGACTCATATTTAGTATCTAATATTTAAAAATTATCAATAAACAAGGTGGGAAATAATGGCAAGATGGAGTTTGTAGTCCTACTTGTTTTCAGAGAACTCTGCTTGTAGCCTTTCTCATTCTGTGTCAGAAAGAGACATGAGGACCCCCAGCCCCAACCCAAGCTTGGGGCCTATTGCCTGTTTCCAAAGCAAAGCATCCCTTTATTCTCCATCTGTAAGTGGTCTGTAGGGGCTACCCAGGTGGCGTTAGTGGTAAAGAATCTGCCTGCCAATGCAGGAGCTACAGGTTCGGTTCCTGAGTCGGGAAGATCCCCTGAAGGAGGAAATGGCAACCCACTCCACTATTCTTGCCTGGGAAATTCCACGGACAGAGGAGCCTGGCGGGCTACAGTCCATGGGGTCGCAAAAAGTCAGACATGACTGAGCTCAGGTGTGTGCGCACACACACACACACACACACACACACAGTAACAGCGCTGTAGTTCGGGCCTGAACGGAGCTCAGTTAACACATGTATTTTCTCCAGCAGGCACATCACAGCCTTTCTGCACTTGGGAAACTAGACAGCTTGTCAGCACTAGGCTTGGGGGCCAATTTCAATAACAAGATCACCCAGGAAAAGCACAAAAATGAAAAAAAACATGCCACAAAATGGGCCATAAAAATGACTTGCGTACAGTCTGGGAGCCAGGACAAGGAGGCTTGTCTGCCCCTGGGCAGGAGCATGTGCATCGGGCTACTCAAGTTCTTTGCTGCTCAGCATAAGCCCATGAGTGGCTGTGACGGCACCCAGGAGTGACTTGGGGTTGAAAATACATTTAAGGAAATTGGCAAGGATGGAATCGGTAAATGATGAGGATCCACTGTAAAGAGAAGTCATTAGAATAAGCTTGGAGTCAGGACACCCACGTGCAGGTTCCGCTGTCTCAGTGAAGTCCTGTGAACCTTCGTAGAGCACGTCCTGCCCTGGTCTTCAGAATGAGGGTGACAGTCGAAAGCTTTCGTGGTGGGAGCTTCTGGCACCTTTTCTTCTTGTGCAGGGAGAAACCTTTCTAGCATGTGATCTTCAGAAGCGCATCTATAGCAAGCTGCTGCTTTGTTTTTGTGAAGGTCAACGCCCTGGACGAGGACAGCTTGACCATGGACTTAGAGTTCAGGATTCAAGAGACGACATGCAGGAGGGAATCTGAGGCAGACCCCGCAACCTGCGACTTCCAGAGGGGCTACCACGTGGTGAGTGTGGGGCAAAGGCCACCAGCCTGGAAACAAACTCGAGAGAGCTCTGCCTTCCTTCGTCACCCGGAGCCGATTCACGGTCACACCGAGGTCTTGGCCGTGGCTCATGTCCGGCCACCCTCGGAGGCACCATTAACTGTGTCCATGCTATTCCCTGGGTGGGGGCAGTGTGACTCTGTGGTCAACGACTTAATCTGCCATCCTGAGTAATCCTGGCAAGGCATTTAACCCCCGTTGCCTCAGTTTCCTGCTCTTTAAAATGGGCATAATAATGGTTGCCAGGCAAAGTGAATACAAAGGGGCCAATAACAAAAAAAAATCCCTGAGACATTTCAAATTCTATCTTAAGTGAATTCAAAATTCCAGCTGTGTTTCTGGGGTGAGATGCATGTTTTATAGTTGACTGTCATGCAAAATTCCGTCTTCTCCACCAGCTGCAGTCCACGGGGGTCAGGACTGTAACCTGTACGGTTTTGTTTCTCCAGTGACCAGCACATGGCCCCACGCCTGGTTATCTCCAAGGGTAGGAGCCCACCTGCACAGGCCAGCACCACCACCCCAGACTCACTCTCCGAGGTGTTGTTCCACGGGAGTCAGGGTTTTGTTATTTTACTGGTGTGATGACGTCTGTGTGGTTACATAGCAATATCAGTTCTGAAAAGAAGACCCTTTGTTTTGTTCTTCCATGGAAATTTTCACCATGATTGTTTCACAAACAGCCCAAACCCGAGTGTCACTAGCATCTGAAGGAAATCTGAGACCAAGGGAGAGCAGAGCAGAGGCCTTTGGGGATCTTCCCAATACTTGTTCTCATGGGAAACAATGCAAGGTGCTCAGGAAAGGAATGTTTGCTTTCCAGGGCACGTGAAATGTAGCAAACACTCCAGAGATGCTTCAGCCATCGTTTGCTTTGGCTTAGGTTTTGAGAAATGAAAATGAAATGGGAAAAATGAAATGACCAAATTCTTCCTTTCTGTTTGCACCATTGTGCCAAGCCCAGTGATGTTGCCTGATTTCTTGGGGAGGTCCTAGCTGTTTACCCAAGCTGCTGGGCATAGAACTCACCATTTCTTCTTTTCCAGCCTGTGGCCATTTGCAGAAGCACCGTGCAGATGTCTGCTGAAAGCGTGCAGAATGTGTGGGTTCGCTGCCACTGGTCCTCCAGCTCTGGGTCCAGCAGCAGTGAAGAGGTATGCACAGGGGCTTGGCATCCTTTGAGGTGTGATAGAGTAGCTGGACCATCAGGTGCCTGGGCAAGAATCTGGACCTGCAAACTGACATTCATTGTCCCTTACTTCTTCCAATCCCACCTCTCTAAGATTTTGAACATGAGCTTAAGAAAACAGTGAGCAAAAGTTCTAGATTTAAGTGTGCAGTTCACTGCCTCTCTGGTTTAGTGGAATGAAGGGGCCATTTTGGATAGATCAGTGTTCATTTACCAGCTCTGCAACTTAGGTCAGGATATTTAATCTCCATGAATCTGAGGCTTCTCCATCTGTTACATACCAGTAATAAAGACCACCCAATAGGATGCTGAGGAAACCAAGTAAGTTCATGGATGAAAAAGATCTGGTCCAGAGTCTAACACATAACAGATGCTCAGTAAATGACAGAACACATCTCCCCCCACCCAACTGCATTGATAATCATCTGCAATAATACTGAGAAATCAATAACATGTAAAATTCTGACTTAGAATTATATTACTTACAGTCTGATTTTCTTACTGAAGTATGTATCTCATGAGAGCAGGGAATGTTTGTTCTATTGTCTAGGACAATGTTTGATACAGGGTAGAAGTTTAGTTAATAATTAAACACATACAATAAAACTGAGGAAGAAATTATGGCAGTATGATACATAGCATCATACCTATGATACATACGTAGTATGAGAAATATGTTTGTTTATTCATAATGGGATAATCTGCCCTTCACTGCTATTTAAAAATGTTTCTACCATTACAAAGCCAAATCTGAACAACAACGTCTTTCTCTGCTTATACTTTTATTCATTTTTTTCAAGGTTTAAATCTGTAGTGAAAATTACATGAGAAGAGTATAAAATTTCAACTTCAAGACTTGGGGCTGGTGTATGGGGATAATCTGGAGGGAAGATGTGGGGTGGGAGGTGGGAGGGGGGTTCATGTTTGGGAGTTAGTGTAAAAAAATAAATAAATACAAAAAAAAATAAAAATAAATAAAAAATAAAAAATAAAAAAATAAAAATAAAAATAAAAAAAATAAATAAAGGAAAAAAAAAAGACTTATACATAAAAGTAATGTTCCTATATTATGAACATACCCAGTCCCTACATATTTGTTTATTACTTATTTATTTATTGCCTCATAGTTTGGCATGTGGGATCTTAATTCCCAGACCAGAGAATGAACCCATGACCCCAGCTTCGGGACCGTGGAGTCTTAGCCACTGAACTGCCGGGGAGGACCTGGGCCTTACATATTTTATATGGAAGTCCATTTTAGAGCTAGGAAGGAGGGACACTCACGACTGAGGAACTCCTGTTACAGTCCAGCTCAGTCGCTCAGTCGTGTCCGACTCTTTGCGACCCCACTGACTGCAGCACACCAGGCTTCCCTGTCCATCACTAACTCCTGGAGCTTGCTCAAACTCATGTCCATCGAGTCAGTGATGCCATCCCACCACCTGATCCTTTGTTGTCCCCTTGTCCTCCTGCCTTCAATCTTTCCCAGCATCAGGGTCTTTTCAAATGAGTCATTTCTTTGCATCAGGTGGCCAAAGGATTGGCTGATCAGCTTCAGCATCAGTCCTTCCAGTTAATATTCAGGACTGATCTCCTTNCCTGCCTTCAATCTTTCCCAGCATCAGGGTCTTTTCAAATGAGTCATTTCTTTGCATCAGGTGGCCAAAGGATTGGCTGATCAGCTTCAGCATCAGTCCTTCCAGTTAATATTCAGGACTGATCTCCTTTCGGATGGACTGGTTGAATCTCCTTGGAGTCCAAGGGACTCTCAAGAGTCTTCTCCAACACCAAAGGATTGACTGATCAGCTTCAGCATCAGTTCTTCCAGTTAATATTCCGGACTGATCTCCTTTCGGATGGACTGGTTGAATCTCCTTGGAGTCCAACGGACTCTCAAGAGTCTTCTCCAACTCCACAGGGGTGGCTTTACTGTTAAAAGGAAAATTGTGCAAAAATGTTCAGTTGAGCATAACCTTGTTGATCGATCTTGTTCTCACTGGCCGTGTTTGGAGGTCAATCTCCGGGTGATTTCTGGGCAATTTCCTGTCTCCCTGCTGCTAGTTCAGGTACCCAGGGCCTCCTGTTTGACTCCAGTAAAGAATTCAGGAAGTGAAGGCAGCTTCACAGCTGACACATTGGTGCACACCTGGCCAAGCTAAGCCAGAAGTGACAAGCACCAAGCATCATGTCATAAGCATTTTGTGTTGACTTTGTGGTTTATGTGGGTGGAGCCAGGAGACAGCCAAGAGCAAGAAAGATGCATCTCTGGCCCTTGTAGAGTCTGTAGACCAGTCTGGGGCACCCGTACTACCAGACAGGCTTTTGGGAACACAGAGTGGGAGGATGGGTGTGCGTAGGGCAGAGCAGGATTTCCAGGGAAACTAGAGGGTGGGTGACCTCATGATGAAGGGCACAGGGTGTGGAGGGGCAGGAGGGAGAGATTTCAAGCACAGGGGAGAGCACGACGGAGTTCCCTGAGTATGAGAGAAGCTAAGCTGATGGGTTGAAATGGACAGAAATCCACTGTAACTGGGAGCAGAATGTGAGAAGAGAGGCAGAAGGTGGGGCTGGAGAGGACCCGCGCCTGTTCAAGGTGGACCTCATGGGTCTTGCCAGGATCCTTGGCTTGGGGCTACTTGAGAAGTATAAATAGGGAGGTTATAGAACAGACGGAGAGCAGATTGGAGCTAGGTAAGAACGGAGCGATGGGAGGCTGGCAGGGCAGGTGAGACAGGATGCTAAGGAGAGCTGGGAGTTAGTGGTGAGCATCCAGAGAAAGGGAGCTGGGAGTTAGCGGTGAGCGCCCCGAGAAAGGGAGCTGGGAGTTAGTGGTGAGCGTCCCGAGAAAGGGATGCCAGTGCTTCTGTGGCCTTTAACACAGTAGAGATTGACAAGTGGGCCCCTGTTTAGTCCCTCTTCTATCTCTGATTTGGGAAGTTGATTCTTGCACAGCCCACAAACCTGTTGCAACTTTCTCATCGCAGACTGAAAGCTACTCACTTTTCTTCCAATCCCAACTTTTGTGCGAAGGCTCTGATACAAAGTTAGTCCCTGAAACAAACACAATTTTAAAAATAAACTCCCAGGTTGCTTTCCCTCAAAGGTTAGGAGACTGTAAAAAATTATGAGGAAGTAAAAAATTCCCTAAATTAAAGGATTCTGCAACTTGAAAGAAAGAGGAGAAAGCAGATGGAGGTTTAAAGTAATTCCTGAAAACTCTAAAATAGGTTTCTTATATGAAACAGAAAGAAAAATTAGATGACAGCTGTTAATCATTTTCAGTGAAATAAATGGTGGTACTACAAACACGAAAGACAATCAACTGGGATGAATTTAGACAAAGAACAAATAAATCATCGTTGGAAGTAGGGAATAAAAGAAAACTGAAAAAAAATCCCCAGAGTAATGAATATTAAGACCACTTGAAAAATATATGTAGATGGTAAGAGAATTTCCAGAGAAAGGAATAAAATGTAAAGAAAGATGGAAGCCAAAAATAGCGAATAAGACCCCAAATCCCAATTATTATGAAATATTGTCATGAAATGTCTTATTTATATAAGTAAATAACTTATTTTATGTAATAAATAAGTTTTTATTATGAAATAAGACAGCTCAAATGGAAATTATCTGGCAAGAATACAGTAAGAAAAGTGCCTCTAATATAAAAAACTTGGGTTTTCCACTACATAGTTATAAGTATAAAACCTTTGTTAAAAGGCTTGAAAAAATAAATTTCTAAAATTGCTGATACTCTCTCTTAACCAAAAAAAATTTAAATCATGGGTAGTTTTAATTATTTTTATAGTTTTAGTAGTTTATAAAATATTTAAGTAGTTTTATAGTTATTTTTAATATTTAAAATAAATATTTAAATTATGGGTGGTTTTAATTACTTAAAAATATTTCAGTATTATTTTTATATTTAACTATATGTTCTGTATTTTGATAGTTTTAAATTTGTGAGAGAAGTATGTAGAGGGTAAACAGCTTCTATATGGCACACCAGGGAACCACACATTTGCAGTGCTAGCATCTATAACTTGGTGAATGGACTTGACTTTGGGCAAATCTTTCTGATTTGGAGTGGGGGGTGAAGTTTGACTAGAGTTCAGCCTTGAGACCCAAAACAGTCCAAAAGGAGAAACTGAGAAAGAATGAACAGGAATTCTGAACTCTGGGGAGGAGAGTTACACGTATTCCATTTATTTACTCTCTTCCGTTTCAAATGATAGAACTTCAGCTGGAAGTGGGTTAAGCCAAAATGAGAGGATCCCCTGGCTCACGTTCCCAGAACAAATGGGAGGAGGTGTGCCCGCGGGTGACTCAGCTTAGGGACCGGCAGCACTGCTGGCTCACATTCATCTTTTCCTTCTCATCCCCTCTTACTGCTCATGAGTTTTCTCCTTGCAGCAGGAGGCAAGACCACCAGCCACTCCAGATTCATATCCTCCAAACTGAGGAGGAAACTGAGCCTTTCTCTCTAACCTCTCAGCATCCCTGCCGTTAGCTTGGCTTGGGTCATGTGTCTCATTAAAAAGAAATAGTGCTGTTACTGAAATATAGTTCACAGACCATACAATTCATCCATTTAATGTGTACAGTTCACCCAGTGGTTTTGAGTACATTCAAAAGATTGCGCAACTGTTGCTGCTATCTAAATCTTGAACATTTTATCATCTCCAAAAGAAATTCCAATACCCCTTCCTCTTACCCTAGTCTTTCCAACACTCAGTAACCACTAATCTATTAATATTTTCTTTGTCTATGAAGTTACTTTTCTGGCCATTTAACATAAATAGAAGCATGCAATATGTGTTCTTTTGTGACTGGTTTATCTCAGCATATTTGGAGGTTCATACATGTTGTAGCATGTATTAGTACTTCTTCTGAGGTGGAATAACAATCCATTGTACGGATAAACCGCATTTGATTTATCCATTCGTTAGTTGATCAAAATTGAGGTTGTTTCTACTTTTTGGCTGTTTTAAATAATGATTCTGTGAGCATTCATGTACAAGTTTTTGTGCAGGCATGTATTTTTATCTATCTTGGCTATTCACCTACAAGTGAAATTTCTGGAGCATAAACTCACTTTATGTGTTAATTTTTGAGAAACTGCCAAGTAGTTTTCCATAATAGCTATACCATGTTATATTTCCACCAGCAATATATGAGAATTCCAGTTTCTATACATCCTATCAACACTTGTTATTGTCTGTTTTTTTATTTGAGTCATTCTAGTGGATGTGAAGTGGTATCTCATTAAGATTTTCATTTGCAGTATCCTAATGAGTAATACCCTGGAGAAGGAAATGGTCACCTACTCCAGTACTCTTGCCTGGAAAATTCCATGGATGGAGGAGCCTGGTGGGCTCCAACAGCCCATAGGGTTGCAAATAGTCGAACACAACTGAGTGACTTCACTTCACTAATAAGTAATGATCAGCTATTTGTATATCCTTTTTGGTGAAATGTCTACTTGAATCCTTTTTCAATTTTAAATTGGGTTATTTGTCTTCTTGTTGTTGAGTAGGAAGAGTTCTTTGTATATTTTGTATATAAGTTCCAAAAAAATTGCCAAAGTTTTCTCCCATCTGTTAGGTTTTTTTCTTTCTTGATGGTGCCCTTTGAAGAACAAAAGTTTTAAAGTTTAATGATGTCAGATTGATCTACTTTTTTCTCTTGTTGTTTGTATGAGTCTTTCGTTGAGATTCACGGCCCACTTTGATTAGGAAGGGATCCAACTTCATCCTTTTGCTTGTGGATATCCAGTTGTCTCAGCACCATTTATTGAAAGGTTATTCTTTCTTCCACTGAACTGTGCCACCTCCTAAATTAGTCACTCTGACAAAGGTGAGCAGGCTTACTGGCTGTTAAGGATGGAAAGGGTGATAGGTAGGTGGCCCAGACAACTGGAAGAAAAGTTGTGAGCCAGACAGCCACCTTACTTTGTGACTCTGGGCTTTCAAGGGCTTCCCTTGTGGCTCAGCTGGGAAAGAATCCACCTGCAGTACGAGAGACCTGGGTTCGATCCCTGGGTCAGGAAGATCCACTGCAGAAGGGAAAGGCTACCCATTCCAGTATTCTGGCCTGGAGAATTCCATGGACTAAGCCCACGGGATTGCAAAGAGTCAGACATGACTGAGCAACTTTCACTTCACTGGGCTTTCAGTGGCTTCATGAAGACTTCTTGTGCACGCTGTTTCCTATTGAACACATATGGGGGCTTCACAGAAAGAAAACTCCCAAATTTGACCTGAGCACGCTTTATCTGCAAGTCCGTGTAACAGAGTTCCTTTTTTCTGGTCCGCATCTGAGTCCACTTTTGAGTCTAGTGAAAATCTTTTTAGATGATTTAAACTTCATATAAGTTGCTCTTCCCCATGTACTTTTTGAGACACACATGGCTTCCCTGGTGGCTCAAGGGTAAAGAGCCTGCCTGCCAGTGCAGGAGGTTTGGGGTGGAGTTCAGTGGCGTTAGGGAGAGGGGGAAAGGCCTCTATTTGTATCCCTGAGTTTGCTTCATAAGCCCAGTGGTTCATCAGACTTCCCTGATGGCCCAGTGTAGTTAAGACTCAGCACTCCCAAAGCAGGAGACTTGGGTTCAACCCCTGGATGGGAAGATCCCCCTGGATAAGGAAATGGCAACCCAGTCCAGTGTTCTTGCCTGGGAAATCCCAATGACAGAGGAGCCTGGAGGCCTACCATTCGTGGGGTCACAAAGGGTCAGGTACGACTCAGTGACTAAACACCAATACGTTCAAAACCATACATTAATTAAAGTGATTTAATATAGCTTATTGCCTTATTTCATTAAAAGTTGTATGAGTCTTCCAGTTAATAGTTGTGTATGTTGCAATGCCTTTCCTTCTTCTCTTTCATGTGCTGATATATACCAATGCCTGAATTAGATGTTTTTTGGGGGTATCTTGGGATCCTCTACATCAAGAAACAGTTACCTGCTTGGTAAGTTGAGACCTTTTTAATATTAAGATCTTTTAAATATTTTTTTTCATGCATTAACTTCAGATTGAAGCTCTCTATCAGGGAATCATTTAAAACTGGAAATAGCTCTATATAAGCTTTGTACAATGACAGAAACTATGGAAAATAAACATTGGCTTTTGCTCCTTTCTTAACAGTAGGCAAAAATGACACAGCTCTTCATTTAAGCAACTCTTTTCATTTATGCAGAGACTTTCAGACACATTTCCATTTCATGGCTCTAACGTCTCTGCCAGTTAGGCAGGACAGTTGCTGGTTTTCACCCTAAGAGGGTCCCCCAACTTGAGCNTAACAGTAGGCAAAAATGACACAGCTCTTCATTTAAGCAACTCTTTTCATTTATGCAGAGACTTTCAGACACATTTCCATTTCATGGCTCTAACGTCTCTGCCAGTTAGGCAGGACAGTTGCTGGTTTTCACCCTAAGAGGGTCCCCCAACTTGAGCATGCTTGTTCCTTCCTGGGTGCAAAACCAGTTTAGGACTCAGGCTTCCCAGATGGCTTAGTGGTAAAGAATCTGCCTGCCAATATGGGATGCAAGAAGTGCAGATTTGATCCTTGGTTGGGGAAGATCCCTTGGAGGAGGAAATGGCAACCCACGCCAGTGTTCTTGCCCGGACAATCCCATGGGCAGAGGTGCCTGGTGGGCTACACTATGTGGAATCACAAACAGTTGGACACGACTGGGCACGTACGCACATGCAAGAATGCACACGTGGAAAGCTCTGGACTAAGTATTTCCATTTCACGGCTCTAACGTCTCTGCCAGATAGGCAGGACAGTTGCTGGTTTTCACCCTGAGAGGGTCCCCCAACTTGAACATGCTTGTTCCTTCCTGGGTGCAAGACCAGTTTTAGGACTCAGGTTTCCCAGATGGCTTAGTGGTAAAGAATCTGCCTGCCAATATGGGATGCAAGAAGTGCAGATTCGATCTTTGGTTGGGGAAGATCCCTTGGAGGAGGAAATGGCAACCCACGCCAGTGTTCTTGCCCAGACAATCCCATGGGCAGAGGTGCCTGGTGGGCTACACTATGTGGAGTCACAAACAGTTGGACACGACTGGGCACGTACGCACATGCAAGAATGCACACGTGGAAAGCTCTGGACTAGGCCTCATCTGGCTGGTGGGGGCTGCACCTCCAGCCATGTTGCCAGAGCTGACCATCCCTTTAAGAATCTTACTTGGGAGCAGGAGGGCTCTCCGCTTCCCCTTCATAAGCTGCCTCTCGTTTGAAGGTGGGTCAGGTGAGTGTTCCATGGCTTAGGAAGCATTTTTGCAGCCTCTCATTTGAAGGCGGGTCAGGTGAATGTTCCATGGCTTAGGAAGCATTTTTGCAGCCTCTCGTTTGAAGGCGGGCCAGGTGAGTGTTCCATGGCTTAGGAAGCATTTTTGCAGCCTCTCATTTGAAGGCGGGTCAGGTGAGTGTTCCATGGCTTAGGAAGCATTTTTGCAGCCTCTCGTTTGAAGGCGGGCCAGGTGAGTGTTCCATGGCTTAGGAAGCATTTTTGCTCATGTGCTCAGTTGTGTCCAACTCTTTGTGACCCCGTGGGCTGTAACCTGCCAGGTAACTCTGTCCATGGAATTTTCCAGGCAAGAATACTGGAGTAGGCTGCCATTTCTTCCTCCAGGGGAGCTTCCTGACCCAGAGATCTACCCAGAGCCTCCTACATCTCCTGCATCTCTTGCATTGCAAGCAGATTCTTTACCGCTGAGCCATCAGGGAAGCCGAAACCATTTTTACCTATTGATAAAATAGGTAAATGGGAAGATGTTCCCTATTGGAGCTGATGGCAGTGAAAGTCTTTGGTGATCTTCCACCGTTTCCTTGCGGGAAAGGTGTATTTGTGGCATCAGTAGTAAAATCATGGAACATTCCAGAAGTGGGCAGTCATAATTGCCTTATGACTATTACTGTATTACAGGGCTCACTCCTGACAGATCCAGAGGTGAACCGCTTTATGAACGATCACGTGGTAAGTGGTCCCGTTTTCTTTTGCCAGATATCAACACATCCTCTTCTGATCAAGCCAGAATGCACTGAAGCCATGTCATAGGAGATAAACCCCTGAAATACAAAATGTTTTAAAGGAAATGACAAGAACAGTCCTGCAGAAACTTGTTTTGCACATCACTGAAAAGCTGACCTTGAGGCATTAAAACTCACTTGAAATTTATCAGGATTCAAAGTATCAAATCTGGCTGAGAAAATGAGCACTGACCTCCCTCCTGTCCCAGTCTGCAACATTTTCTAAAAATCCCAAGCTCTTATGAGCTCTTTACCCTCAACCTTCAACTGTACTTTTCAGCAAGCAGACAGAGCTGTCAGTTATTTAGTTTCTCCCTTTTATAATAAGTTTTCTCATTTAACCATCATGATGGCCCTATAAACCAGGAGTATTATCTGTTTACACAGAAGAGGTGAGTAACAACTCATGATGTTTGTTTTGACACAAAATGCTCACCCTCTACTGATTGACAGTTTCCTCCTTCAGCTTCACAACCATATCGACAGGGAGCATTACGTTCCTTCCCATTTTGCAGATGAACAAACTGAGGCTTAGTGAGCTTCTGTAACTTGTTCAAGGCTTCACAGCCAATGTAGAACTTTGATTCCAGTGGGGAGTGGCAGACACTGGACCTAGAGAGAGATCTGTCAGACTCTGAAGCTTCTGTTTTTCTCAGGCCACTTGCCAGAAAAATTGTGAAATTTACTCTCTGATCAGAGTTGTCTATTACAATAACACAGGTATCGATGTTTCATTGTACTCAATGTCTGACCATCCTTCAGCTTACTCCCAATTTGTCTGAAGTACTAAAGCTTACAGCATGAGGCTTGCTTACAAGAAGTGCCTAAATTTAGACCTCCTTCAGTGTGCCGTTTTGAAAGAAACAGTTATTCTAACAACGTGACCACTGCTGAGAACAGTTCTGAACACTTGTTTTTGGAATCACCTGCAGATTCTAGGGCCTGCTCTTTTCAGCGTCGATAGTGGTGGGACGCATGTGCGCTTGGACTTACTTTTGGAAATAAATTCAGCTAATTAGATTAACAACCAGCTTCGGTGCATTAGTCGTCTATTGCTCAGTCGCTAAGTCGCGTCCACCTCTTGGTGACACCATGGACTGCAGCGCACCAGGCTCCTCTGCCCTCCACTCGCTCCTGGAGTTTGGCTCGAATTCATGTCCATCTACTGCGGTGTGTCAAATGCCCACACAGCCTAACAGCTTAAAACAGCAAATGTTCAATGTCTGACAGTTTCTGGGTCAGGAACCCAGCAGTAGCTTAGCTGGGTATTTCTGGCTCAGAGTCTCTAGAAGGTGCAGGGAAAACATTGACCCTGGCTGAGGCCTCATCTGAAGGCTTGACTGGGCCTGAGGGACCCACTGCTAATGTTACTCAGGTGGTGGTTGGCAGGGCTCAGGTCTTTGGGGCTATTGGACGGAGGGCTTTGGTTTCTTAGCATACGGGCCTTTCCACAGGGCTGAGTGTCCTCAAAGCATGAAAGCTGACTTCTGCCAGAGAACATGATGAGGGAGAGAGGGAGAGAGAGGAATAAACAAGCCACAGAGCATCCAAGGCACACAGTCCTTTATTTCCTGATTTTGCAAGTGATATAGCATCACTTCTGCGTAGTTTATTAACCGCACACACTGACCCTGGTCCGATGTGGGATAATACTCAAAACTGTGAATACCACCACGTGTCCATCCTGGGGGCTGGCTACCGCACTGGGAAATGTCATCTGGGACAAATATATACATATACGTGGATATAAATTAATATGATGAATCCTTTTTATATTCCTTGGAAGATAATCCCAGAGCTGAATTCTAAAAATATTTTGGGCTTTGGGACCATCATTGACTTGGATGTGCAGCCATCTCGGAGATTGCTTTGAACACGACAATTCAATTTAACTCAACAAATGTGTGTGACAGGCCCTAGGCAGATCCCACGGAGAACGGAGGGATCAATGTGACAGTCCCTGCCCTTGAGGGCTTAGAGACGCGTTCAGCTGTAACACCAGGCGGGCGAGAGTGAGGGAGGCTTGACAAGGAAGATGAGGTCATCCTGTTCCTGAGGAGCCTCTTGGCAGTAAGGGCTCAGGTGGTGCTGCTCACAGTCCTTCTCATTAATGCATAGTCATGCAGTCTGCATTGTCTGAGGTCTAGATGTGAATGACAGAGCCCGTATATTCCCTTTCTGTCTTCAGAGATGAGAAGAAACTTTCCTCTTGGAAATAGAAGGTACTCGAGCCTGTGGCCCAGAGCAAGAGTAAACCCTGGCTTTGAGTGACAGCCAGGAGGTAAGGGAACATGGCTAAAAACATGTGTAATTAGAAATAGAAGCTACTGTACTGAAGGAATGTCTTATCGCTGCTGCCCCTTCACCTCCAGATGTCTGCAGTCCACTCATCAGCTCCCATCTCACCTCCCACCTCTCTTCCTCCTCCCGGATCCTGATCCTCAACTGTCCCTTCACTCTTTGCCCCAAGGCTTTTGCATGTGGTGCTGTCAATGTGTTCATATTTCTCCACTTTAAGAGCAAAAATTAAACAGCAAACAAACAGAACAGCCCCTTTCTTTGACCCAGCCTCTTCACCCTAACAGCTGCCTCCTTCTCTCCCTCTTTCCTTGTCAGATAAGTTTTTTGATGATGTGTGTGTATTTGTACATAGTCACTCAATCGTATCAAGCTCTTTGCGACCCCCACTATGGACTGTAGTCCACCAGGCTCCTGTGCCCATGGGATTTCCTGGGCAGGAATACAGGAGAGGGTTGCCATTGCCTTCTCCATGGGATTTTCCTGACCCAGGGATGGAACCTGTGGGATGTCTCCTCTGTCTCCTGCATTGCAGGCAGATCGTTTTCCCGCTGAGCCATTGGGAAAGCCCTAAGCTTCTTGACAAAACTGTGGTCCAAGGCTGCTGCTGTTACCTGCCCACCTCCCATTCACTTTTTGGCTTTTTGCCAACTGAATATTGGCCCTTCAAATCTCTGATGTCTAATCTGCCTTCCTTTTCTTGACCAGTCGCTTAAATCCTGACTCCCGTTCTTGTGACCTCCTCCACCCAGTTCTTCCCTCCTCTGTTACCTCTTCCACGTGCCTGATTTCCAAACACACATTTCTCACCTTGCTGTATCCTGAGATCCAGGCTCTAACATCAGCTGCCCACTGCATGCAGTTGCAGTAAGCATCCTTGAGCCCTTGACACTCGAATGGCCTCCTCTTCAGCCTTAGTAGAGGCATCACCACCCACTGCATTTTCTCCTGTTCAAAAATTTGTAGTGTCATTTGCTCTTTAAAATTTTTGTTGAAGTATAGTTAGTTTACAGTGTATGTTATTATAGTTTCAGATGTATAGCAAAGTAATTCAATTATATACATATGTATCTATTTTTTAAAAGATTCTTTCCCACCATAGGTTATACAGTCTTCGCTCTTCTTTACCCTTCATCTTCTCCCAACATCCACAGGGGTCTGATCCTATGGATTTTGCTCACACGTTTTCTCTGGCTTTAGCCCATCATTGCATCACCATCACCGCTCACATCATTCCATCTTGCCTCAGCTCCTGATTCCACCCACACTGTCCACCTTGCACGTGGCCCTCAGGTTTATCTGGAAGTGCAGAGACTCTGACCCTTCTCTATGCAAACCTCACGCACTCAATTCACTTATAGGACAAAGTAGAGACAGACCCTGAACTGGGAGGAAGGATAGCTCACTTGCCCTTGTGCTGGAGGCTAAGCCCTGGTTCTGCAAACCCACACTGGGCACCACTGGGCCTCATGTGTGTGTATAATAAACTCCCAGCTACCAGGGCCTGGAGCAAAGGCAGTTTTGTCTTTTTAAAGCCTCCCAAGTACTAAAGGAATGTGACGAAGGCACACTTTACAGGGATTTTTGGATAAAATTATTCTTATAGACTCAGAGAACATTCATTCTCACACACAGACACACATAAGTTAATCATGAAGCCTGGGCTGCCACAGGTTTTAAGTTTACATAACACTGTATGCTTTCAGGATAAAGTCCAAATTCCCTAGTGCAGCCCGCAAAGGCCCTTGTGGTCCGTCCCTTGCCCTCTTCTTCAGCCTCATTGCTGCCAAGTCTCCCAGCCCTGAATCTCCAGTGACACAGAAATATCTGTGGTTTCTTCTGCTGAAACATCTATCTGGAACATGAAAAAGTGAAGTCAAAGTGTTAGGCGCTCAGTCATGTCCTACTCTTCTGCAACCCTATGGACTGCACCCACCAGGCTCCTCTGTCCATGAGATTCTCCAGGCAAGAATACTAGAGTGGGTTGCCATTCCCTTCTCCAGGGGACCGTCCCAAAGCAGGAATCAAACCCGGGTCTCATGCACTGCACGCAGATTCTTTGCCATCTGAGCCACCAGGGAAGTCCTATCTGGAACATCCACCTGGCTAATTCCTCCTCCTCACTTACATCTCACCTCAGCTCAGCTCAGTGTTACTTCCTCTTAAGGGTCGCCCCAGGTCAGAGTATTGTCCCTTTATGGGCTCCACTATTGCTGGGAGAATTACCAATAACCTCAGATACACAGATGACACCACCTTTATGACAGAAAGTGAAAAGGAACTAAAGAGCCTCTTGATGAAAGTGAAAGAAGAGAGTGCAAAACCTGGCTGAAAACTCAGTATTCAGAAAAGAAAGATCATGGCATCTGGCCCCATCACATCATGGGAAATAGATGGGGAAACAACAGAAACAGTGACAGACTTTATTTTCTTGGGTTCCAAGATCACTGCAGATGATGACTTCAGCCATGAAATTAAAAGATGCTTGCTCCTTGGAAGAAAAGCCATAGCTTGCTCATAAGCAACCTAGCTGCTGCTAAGTCACTTCAGTTGTGTCTGACTCTGTGTGACCCCATAGATGGCACCCCATCAGGCTCTGCCATCCCTGGGATTCTCTAGGCAAGAACACTGGAGTGGGTTGCCATTTCCTTCTCCAATGCATGAAAGTGAAAAGTGAAAGTGAAGTCGCTCAGTCATATCCGACTGTTAGCGACCACATGGACTGCAGCCTACCAGGCTCCTCTGCCCATGGGATTTTCCAGGCAAGAGTACTGGAGTGGGGTGCCACAGCATATTAAAAAGCAGAGACATCACTTTGCCAACAAAGGTCCGTCTAGTCAAGGCTGTGGTTTTTACAGTGGTCATGTATGGATGTGAGAGTTGGATTATAAAGAAAGTTGAGTGCTGAAGAATTGATGCTTTTGAACTGTGGTGTTGGAAAAGACTCTTGAGAGTCCCTGGACTGCAAGGAGATCCAACCAGTCCATTCTAAAAGAAATCAATCCTGAATGTTCATTGGAAGGACTGATGCTAAAGCTGAAGCTCCAATTCTTTGGCCACTTAATGCGAAGAACTGTCTCATTTGAAAAGACCCTGATGCTGGGAAAGATTGAAGGCGGGAGAAGAAAGGGACAACAGAGGATGAGATGGTTGGATGGCATCACCGACTCGATGGACATGAGTTTTAGTCAGCTCCAGGAGTTGGTGATGGACAGGGAAGCCTGGCTTGCTTCAGTCCCTGGGGTCGCAAAGAGTTGGACACGGCTGAGCAACTGAACTGAGCTGAAGTCCCCATGACAGGGTGCTGCAATCACCCATTTCTTCTCTGCTTCATCTGACTCCCCCAGGCCCCCAGGGAAGGGCTGAGATAGCTTCTGTCACCAGCATCTCCCAGGGCCCCACACAGAGCCAGGCACCCAGCAAGCAACAGTAATTTACCTTTTTTTTTTGAGTGAATGACAGAATCTTTCATTTTGAATATTGAGCTTCTGTTATCAAAAAAGTCAGCTGAGCTTAGCGTGATTAATTTTTAACAGCCGGAATTTGAAAGAGGTCAACTGACATTTTAACTAAAATTGAAGAGAAATTTACCAGCGAAGCTGTATAGGATGAAAGATGCAAATGGCAGATTTTCTTTTGAATCTATGAGCACCCTAAAAATAACAACTAACTTCAGGCTGAGATCAAGAGAGTACTCATTACAAAGAAACAGACTCATCAGATTCCTTTTTTATAAACTTAAATCATATCATTTGCTTTACAGAACATTCTCAAGGGAAAAAAATACAATTCTCAATGGATTGACTGTATGTTATTTATTAATAATTATTCTGGATGTGTATATATTTATATTTAATGATTATATTATATATTATATTATACATATTATATAATATATAATGATTATATATTATATATAATGATTGATAATTATTATACTGATGTATATGTGTATGTGTGTGTGCTCAGTTATGTCCAATTCTTTGAACGACCCCATGGACTGCAGTCCACCAGGCTGTTCTGTCCATGGGATTCTCCAGGCAAGAATACCGGAGAGGGTTGACATTTTCTATTCCTGGGGATCTTCCCGACCCAGGGATTAAACCCAGGTCTCTTACATCTCCTGCACTGACAGGCAGATTGTTTACCCCTGTGCCACCTGGGAGCCATGTATATAATGATTTGATTTCTGTAAAGAAGTTGATCACTTAAGGAATGTCTCTTTAAAGGCAATACACACCAAAGCGCAAATGCTGCTCTCCTGGCCTGGACGCTGACCTTGCCTGTCCTCCCAGTTGTAACCCTGCACTCCCATGACCCTCAGCAGGGCAGGGTCCCTACAGTCCTAAGATAAGGCCTGCCTAGGGGGCCCCGCGAGGAGGCCTGTCCACCGCGTCTGGAGTCTGGTTCCAAGCTTTCTCTGCCACTCTAGGAGGGGTGAGGATGACGCAGTTCTTCACCCCCTCAGGCTCAGTTTCTCAAAGATTTATGATTATTATTATGTTTACTTTTGTCCCTGCTAGACCATGGGCTCCTTGAGGATGTGTTACCTTGTTGTCTTTATTATTTTAGTTGAGTAACAAGAAAATATGATTAATAATATGCCTGTACTGTTATTAATAACAATATCCTGTATCTAGTTCCTAATGCTAAAAATAATGTCGGTAGTACAATGAGATCCCTCAGGTTGAAAGAAAGGAATGAGCCAATGCAGGATCAAATACAGGACTCTTCAAATTGTGAATGACATGCTTCCGGTGGGGAAAGGTCTCCAGAGGCAGAGCCTTTGGTTCATCTAGAATCAGAATCCTCAGAGCCTGGCTTAGTTTCTGGAGCAAATGAGGAGCTGAGGAAGTATTTTTGTAATTTAATAACCACTGTTCTAGGGTTCTTTCAGACTGCTAGAAGATTTATTTAATATGTAGGAGTGGGTAGTGAAAGAGAGTGTTTCAACAGAGAGGTCTGAGATTGTTTTTCTTACTTGCTACTTTGAAATAGGAATCGGGGAAAGCAGGTCCCAGCTCTCATGTTGAAAGGAATCTGTTTGAGAGGCTCACACTGTCTTGATCTCCGCAGCTGGCCTAGTTCTGATTTCTGCACAAGGCAGTGCTCCAAAGACTACAAACCACACTGCCTGCACCCAAACTGTGGTCACGTGAGCTATGAGCGTTCCTTAAGGCTGCAGGGTGGATTAGCGTGGAATTCCTACCCTATGGCTTCCTTTGTAGCTCAGAGGTAAAAGAATCCTCCTGCAATGGAGGAGTCCTGGGTTCAATCCCTGGGTCAGGAGTATCCCCTGGAGGAGGAAATGGCAACCCACTCCAGTATTCTTGCCTGGGAAATCCCTTGGACAGAGGAGCCTGGTGGGCTACAATTTGTGAGAGTGTAAAGAGATGGACATGATTAAGCGACTAACCCCCCCCCCCCCACCACCACCTATCCCATATGGCCAAGAGCAGCAGAGGAGTCAGTTATCGGTGGGATCTTTTGTCAATAACTGGT
The DNA here is from genome assembly GCA_006410675.1 of Oreotragus oreotragus. NCBI lineage: Eukaryota > Metazoa > Chordata > Mammalia > Artiodactyla > Bovidae > Oreotragus > Oreotragus oreotragus. The sequence goes on along the minus strand of SJYX01006794.1, from coordinate 225,676 downwards.
GAGAAGGAACCAGTCTCCTGACTTTTGTCCAACAAATATTCGTGAAATGCCCGCTTTGTGCCTGGCCCTACACCAACGATCAGAACTCTCAAGGGTGCCTGGGTCTGTGTTTGTACCTTTCCACTATGCTGCCTTATTTAAATCCTGCAACTGTTCAAGTGAAGTCTCATCATTATTGCCTCCATTTTGTAGATGACAAAACTGAGGCCTAGGAGGCCCCTCCTCTCAGAGCTGGTGCTGAGATGAGATTTAGTTCCCGATGTCTGTCTGTCTGTCTGTCTGTCTCCAAAGTGCCTCCTTTTCTTCCTGAGATACTCGACCTCATGTCAATATCTCCACACTTAGAAAGTAGCATGAGGGAGCAAAACCTCAGGGATCATTTGTTAAGAAATATTTGTGATGTGTTGGGTGAAGCACATATGAAAGATGATCCAAAACCCGAGCCACCACGGTGAGCCTGCTGAGTGATTTCAATTTCAGGAGTCAGGATTATTAGTCATAACCTCTTGTCATGATCTTCCAAGATAGCTTACCCATTGGGAGAGACAGACTCCCATATAAGATAGAAGAGCCCAGTCAGTGTCAGGAGGCAGAAAACTAGATTTCCTCACCCTCTGCCATGACACTCATCCCCTGCACGTGCTTGCTGACTGCCCCACCAAGCTCAGTGTGTTCCCACTACTTGCAGTAGTGATGTGCTGCAGAGATGCTGCAAAAGCTGAATCAGTGAACACTGAACCACCTCTCCTGCGGGAGATACAGGGTTAAGTTCCTATGAGCCTTTGGTCACATTTTGTCCAGTAATCTGCATGCATCCTTCATGTGTGTTTCTGTTGAAAGATGTCTTATTTAATACATATGGTTGATTTATTGATATGGGACTCGCAGCCACGGCACTGTTACCCCTGCCTGAAGGAAGCTAGTCTCATGGGTGTATATTTTCCACCAGGCACAGCACGGCCTTCTCATGCTCAGGGCACAGGACAGCGCTTGAGGACTATATGTGGGGGCCATTTTAAGTAGCAAAATCGCCAACAAAAATCACAGAAAAACAAAACACATGGCACCAAACAGACCCAAGAGGACACTTGTTTGGCATGAGAGCCAAACCCGGGCAAATGGCCTCGCATGAGCTCACTTGGGAATGTGTGCAGTTTTCCTTACTCTGAACATTCTCGAATGACTAAAAAGTGGCCCAGAAGGTAAAGAATCTACCTGTAATTCTGGAGACTTGGGTTCGATCCCTGGGTCAGAAAGATCCCCTGGAGAAAGGAATGGTTACCCACTCCAGAATCCTTGCCTGGAGAATCCCATGGACAGGGGAGCCTGGTGGGCTACAGTCCATGGGGTCGCACAGAGTCAGACACGGCTGAGAAACTAACACTTTCACTTTTACTTTACAAGTAAATACCAGCCAGGAGACAAATCTCTGTGAGTAACGAGGACCTACTGTACGGTGGGCTCCCCACCCGTTTATCCCTAGTTTCTCTGGAATCTCTCTTGTTCCTTCCCACCTGGTGTCTGCACCTGCTGTCTGCACCTGCTATCCCCAGCACCTCTTTCAGGCACTGGCTCTGTATCCACCCTTTGGCTCCATCTGGCCGTTGTCCATCCATTTCCTGCTGAGCCTCGCAGCTGAATTTCATGCTGACGAGCATTCCCTTCTTCCCTGAAATCCCCTGGCTCCTGAGATGTGGCCTCCTTGACCCTGCTCTCGACCACAATCCTCAGTGGATACTCAGTGCATACATGTTTATCGAATGGATGGATGACAGATGAATGAATGAATAGTCCCGCCTCAGATGACCCCGGTCCTCACATGGCCGCGGCTTCAGCCAGTCTACTCCTTACCTGACTTGACTGGTTCCCTCCTTCTCTCATCACCAGCACCTCCTTAGTTCAGACTGAGTCCAGGATCTGGTTGCAGCCTTTCCTCGGGGACCCTTCCCTCTCTGAGACTTGGCCTTCCTACCTGGGAATGCATTTCTGTTGCGTGGACTCCATGATCTCGTCTTCTCCCAGCAGGTGTCTCTCATGCTCCCCCCCCGCCTTTTTTTTGTTTGTTCAGGGAACTGGCTGCTTTGCATAGTTTCTCTAGTCTCTGGTCCATCTTGGATCCCTTTTCAAACAGCGCCCAGGAATGCGGGGTCCTGTGCCTCCACAGTAAGAGTGTGAAATGTGTGCCACAGGGTCTAACCCTCCCTTCTTCTCTCTTTTAACAGCAAAATGGGAAGGAATAGAAGTTCCAGTGAAGAAAGACACCTCATGAATTGTGTGATTTTCTTTTGATCAATTTCAGTCCCTAATAAATGGCTTACTTTTCCTCTTTCATTGCTCTTTTTTTTTTTTTCCAAGTAACTGTCATGTATTTGCTTCCCTGCCAGCTCGGATGGTAAAGACTGCCTGCAATGCGAGAGAACCAGGTTTGATCCCTGGGTTGGGAAGATTCCCTGGAGAAGGGAATGGCAAACCACTTTAGTATTCTTGCCTGCCTGGAGAATCCCAAGGACAGAGGAGCCTGGTGAGCCACGGTTCACGGGGTCACAAAGGGTGGGACATGACGGAGCAACTAACCCTATCTATCGTCATGTGTTTAGAGGAGAAGCTGATGTCATGATGACAGTTCACTCAGTATGTGTCTCTTCCCATGGGCTTGCGGACCCCCAGAGGAAGGCGACACGTGGAGACCGCCTGGGCTGAGCTAGCATGTGTGGCTGTGCTCAAACAGCGGGTGGCTGGAATCATTCCCACGTGCACACTGACAGCACAAATCAGTGTTTCTGGTGCCGGAGACGTGGCCTGACAGACTCCCACCTCAGGGTCTGTGACTACTGCTAGGCAAGGACTGGGCATCTCAGGTGTTAGTGTTTAAAACTACAGCACGCTGGTTGCAAAGAAGCCTGCCTTCAGGAAGCGCACCAAACTGGGGCCTGTTTCTAAGTAAGCAGCTTGTGGGACAAAGACCTCAGTCCCTTGGGTTCTTTCTTGGTGATTCCTGTGTTGGCGGAAAGCTCACTTTGCTCAGCGGGCAAGAGGACTCACTAGCTCTTGGCAGTGATGGGGACTTCACGAAAGATGGGGGCTGAGTGTGGGACCCACGTGCTCCTCTCGCTCACCGAGGCTCTTCCTGAGAACAAAGTGACCTCCTGGCTTTCCTTTGGCATGGCCCTGTCCTCAACCATGGGTGGAGGGATGTGGCCACTACTAGCCCCCCTCCCAGCTCTGACCTCTGCGGGATCCTGGTACAAGACAAACCTGTCAGTCAAAATATCATTGTGCCACTTCCGCACACATTGTGAAATGGATATTTCAGGATACCCCCACCTCGAGATCTTAACTAAATCACATCTGTGTGTGTGAGATCAGTTGATCAGTCATGTCCGACTCTTTGAAACCCCATGGACTGTAGCCCTCCAGGCTCCTCTGTCCATGTAATTTTCTAGGCAAGAATTCTGGAGTATCCTTGGCAATCTCAGGATACACAGGTTCGACTCCTGGGTCTGGAAGATCCCCTGAAAAAGGAAATGGCAACCCACTCCAGTAGTCTTGCCTGGGAAATCCCATGGACAGAGGAGCCTGGTGGGTTGCAGTCCATGGACTCACAAAGAGTTGGACACTACTGCGTGCATGCACGCACACACACACACACACACAGACACACAGTTTGGTGAATAAAGTAGTCGCTCAGTCGTGTCTGCCTCTTTGCAGCCCCGTGGACTATACAGTCCATGGAATTCTCCAGGCCAGAATGCTGGAGTGGGTAGCCTTTCCCTCCTCCAGGAGATCTTCCTGACCCAGGGATCAAGCCCAGGCCTCCCGCATTGGGGGCGGATTCTTTACCAGCTGAGCCACCAGGGAAGCCTGAATAAAGCAGAGGAGAAAGGAAAGAAAAACGAGCCGCCTCCCTAGGCTCCCCGAAGCACTAGGTGGCAGAATTTGCTCAGCACAGCTCTGCAGACCACCAGCTGGGACTGGCTTGGTGTTGCTGCCCGGGCCCCGTAACTAGGTCACAGTTAAACTGGGAAACGTGTGTTGTCCTGTGGACAGAAGCTCAGGGGCTGTTGCTGCTTCTTCAAAGGCAGGACTGTGCATGGCCAGCAGCTGCTGCAGGCGGCCTGCTGTCCCCCTTCCTTCCTATTTTCTCTGCTCTGCTGTGTCATGAGGGTTCTCGTTCTCTCTCCTCCGTCTCCTGCTGGGCCAGGACCTGCTGGGATGTCACCCAGTTCAACACTGGTGGCTCAGACGGTGTGGTTCCTGCCTCCCATTCCAATCTATGCACACTCTGCTTTAAAACAGCTTTTGTGGTAGCAGAATTTACGTTTTCAAGAAAGTGCATAGCTTTGTTAAAAGAAGCATCACGTTAAAAAATAAAACAAGAATGAAATAATGCCACTTGCAGCAACATAGATGGACCTAGCGATTGTCATACTGAGTGAAGTAAGTCAGACAGAGAAGGAGAAATACTGTATGGCATCCCTTCTACAGGGAATCTAAAAGAAATGATGCAAACGAACTTACGAAACAGAAACAGACTCACAGACTTAGAGAAGGAACCAGATGAGCCCTGGGCCAGCTGTGCTGGATTGAAATCGTGTCCCCTGAAAATACATGTCCACCCACAGCCTCAGAATGGATTCTACTGTGACACAAGGGAACCTCAGAATGGATTCTACTCTGACACAAGGTCCTTGCAGACGTAAACAGTTACGATGAGGTCATGCTGGATTTGTTGCTGTTCAGTCGCTAAGTCATGTCCGACTCTTTGTGAAACAGCCAACTGCAACATGCCAGGCTTCTCTGTCCTTTGCTGTCTCCGAGAGTTAGCTCAGACTCATGTTCTTTGTGTCTGTTATGCTATCCAGCCATCTCATCCTGTGTCACCCCCTTCTCCTCCTGCCTTCAATCTTTCCCAGCATCAGGGTCTTTTCCAATGAGTCGGCTCTTCGCATCAGGTGGCCAAAGTACTGGAGCTTCAGCTTCTGCCTCAGTCCTTCCTATGCATGTTCAGGGTTAGGGTAGTCTCTTGTAACCAGGAAGGGTTAATTTTGAATTTATGATGGATCAGCTTCTGTATATATATAAAGAAAACCGAGTGTCAAAGAATTGATGCTTTTGAACTGTGTGGTGTTGGAGAAGACTCTTGAGAGTCCCTTGGACTGCAAGGAGATCTAACCAGTCCATTCTAAAGATCAGTCTTGGGTGTTCATTGGAAGGACTGATGTTGAAGCTGAAGCTCCAATCCTTGGGTCACCTAATGCAAAGAGCTGACTCATTTGAAAAGACCCTGATGCTGGGAAAAATTAAAGGCAGGAGGAGAAGGGGACGACAGAGGATGGGATGGTTGGATGACATCACCGACTCAATGGACATGAGTTTGAGTAGACTCCGGGAGTTGGTGATGGACAGGGAGGCCTGGGGTGTTGTGGTCCATGGGGTCGCGAAGAGTTGGACACGACTGAGAGACTGAACAGAACTGAGCTTCTGTGACTGTAACTCTTTTTTGTTATTATAAATATACATAATGGCCTGCCTCAGGGAGTTAACCTGAGTCCACCTGTGAAGGACAGTAAGGAAGTGAAACTATCACATCCCTTGCCTGAGGCCTGCCATTCTCTAGGGGACATTTGGAAGAGTTGGATAGCCTTTTTACTTTGTTTCTGTACCTCCTCCCATCTCTAACCCATAAAAGAACCTGGCAACCAGGCCCCCTACAAAAGGGTTATTTTGAGGCGCCAGCCTGCCATCTTCTCGATAGTTGGCTCCAGAATAAAGTCCCTTCCTGATCCCAGCACCTTGTCTTGGATTCACTGACTTATCTTGCGGCGAGCAGACTGAGCTGTTACTCGGTAACAGTCCTAGCCCAATGACTGGTGTCCTTATAAGACGACAGAGGGGGACAGCCACGTGATGATGCAGCAGAGATTTCAGTGATCTGTCCAGAAGGATCTCCCAGGATTGCTGGAGTCCAGGAGGCAGGAGGGAGGACGGACAGAGTCCCCTTCAGAGGCTGCAAAGGGAACAGCCCTGCAGACGCTTCCAGACTGTGAGCGAGTAAACCTCGGCTGTATGAAGCCACCCATGTGCGGAGCTTTGTTGCGGCAGCCCTGCCCCCCCCCCCCCC